>NSDO01000122.1:216651-237052 GCA_002286825.1 Lagenidium giganteum
CGACGTGAGGCGAACATGATGGAGGGCGAGAACGTTGCGTCTCACGCCCGCCACCACTTCAGCTAGGCGCACGTTGACGAGTTCTGGAGGGCAATTGGCAGTTCGAAAGGAGACCCGCCATTCTTGAGGTCCGAGCCGGACGMCTCYCGTGGGATCATGCTCCACAATTTCCAAGATAGGTGTCGATGKCATCTGGGTGATCGCYTGGTAAATCTCGTCGTCATTCATCTCGTTAGCTCCCAGGATGTKTATCTCGTACACCDGCTGGCGTGACTTGGCATCCCACCCGTTGGTGTGGGCCTGTTTRMRGTTGTCGTCACGAAGTAGCCTTAAAATCCCTYCTTCCGTCGGGATGGCKGCTCCCGTCCACTTGTCTCGCAGCTCTCTTGTAGCAAACTTGATTTCCGTAAATCTTGAGTTGAGGTTGCATCGCACTGTCTGTATGTCGCACAGGAACKCCTTCGCTTTTTCCAGGTGGGTCGGATCTAACTTGTTGCGAGACAGTATAGCCTCGAAGAACGCTTTCTTGTGGTTCGACTTGGGGATATGCAGCCGATCTGGTGTATGGCAGAAGAGCTTGTGCCCCAAATATTGCTTTTTGTACGTGCCGAGCGCCGCGCGCTCTGCTACGGACATCGTCTCAAGGACGAACGCTGGGATTTCGTCCGTCGAAAGCTTGTTCTGGCTCCATTGGTAAAGGAAAGCCCATTCGTCTTCCGTCGGCAGGCGAAGGTTGCCTGCAGGCGGGATAGTGTAGAGCGTTCTGTCGTACATCGGGTCCTTGTCCGGAGCTTCTTGGCGGCCGAGCACTCCAGCCGGAATTCTTCCATTCTACGCGCGCCCCAGCCTTTCCACCGCATGCGCTTGCCTTGTTGCTTGCTCCTCCTCTGTAAGCGGAGGCGCTCGCTGTCGTGCAGCGCCTTTGCCTTTGCGAGGCGCCATGACCTCGTGTTCCCCTCTTTCCTGGAAGGATGGAGGGGCCGCGAAGACTCCCGGCAACGCGGCCACGAAAGGTCGGAGGCTTCTTCTTCTTCTTCTGTGCTTGCTCGCTTGCCCAAGAGCCGGCGAGTTTGGGAGTAGCCCACAAATTGGCATTTCGGCGGCGGTCACCAATCCGATTCTGAGTGTGCGAGCGCTGGGAGCGCCATTGTGCGCGAACACCACGACAGTCTCGAGCTTGAAATGGCTGAGCTGTGAAGAGCTTAACCTGGGATGGTAGTGCTCGCGCCAAGCCGGCCTTTGCACAGCATTTCTCTATTGGGTTGATTAACCATAATTAATCTTCTTGCATATCCTATCTTTTCTGAAATAGCTAAATTTAGTATAAATATTCAATGTGGTGTTGCCTTTTATGGATGGCTCGAACCTTATCGAGCAAGCTGGCTCGACCAGTGCGCGCCGATGTGGCCTTGAAACTATAACGACGCTCACGTTGTCATAAAGCCGTCGACACCAGTGCCGCGGTCACGTGCCTCTTCTTCGTGAACTTGGGCAGCTACAAGCGGTTGAAGCACGAGTGGCTCTTGATGTACGGACACTCGTACACGTCCACGCCTACCAGTGTGAATGGACTCAGTCGTCCGTCGTAACTCGTTAGTGCAGCGAAGCCAGCAACTGGGACGCGCGACGACCCAGTCGCGAAGTGGAGCAGGCGGCGCTGGGATGCCACCGGCAAGGCACGCACCGCTGCCCAGAACCACTTGAGCACCGGGTGCTCGTGCAGGTCTGCCGAGTATTTCGAATGCTTCTCCCAGTCGTCCACGTCAATGCTGTCGGTGCCCGACAACACCAGATCGAACTCTTCCGGATCGAAAGACATGAGGAGGTGCTGAGGGATGACTTCGTAAAAGCCCATGAGGAACATCTGCAGCTGGACCTGGATGCTCTCGAACAGCTCATAGCGAACGCGAAGATCCACAAACTCGCGCTTGTTGTCGTCGGTCACAGCCCAGCCACGTTCTGACCGTCTGGAAGAAGGTCGATGTCAACATCTTCGCCTTTGATGCGCTTCGACACACTGAAGGTCAGCGCCAAGTACTCGGCGCCGTCGTTGTCCAGCAACCACCACAAGTTCTTGTACAGACTTGGGTCGTGGAATTGCAGGTCATCAAAGCTCACAGGCATTCCAAGCATCTTCTTGAGCAATGGCAGTGATAGATGGAATCCCCAGGTCACGCCTTCCAGCAACGCGCGACCGAGAATGCGTCCGACGGCGTAATACTGATGCTTGTACTCATCTCCGACAACTGATGCAGCGTGTGGATTGAGCGAATACGAGCGCTCCGATTCGTTGACCATTACGAAGAGACCCGTCGCTGGATCAGCAAAGAGGATGAACCATTCGCGAAGGAGACCGCCAGCATCGGAACCTATCTCATTGAGAAACGTCACTCGAGCACGGACACATACGTCTGCAACGTCGATAATACAAGCGCGTCACGCAGCGAGTGCTTCCGATCGATGATGGGCTTCAAGATGCGTTCGGAATGCGCTCTGATGAGCAGTGTCGTCACGCGCACGAAATGCGAGTAACGCGAAGGGAAGTCGACTTCCGTGACCGTCACTGCATGTTTCCACTTGTTTCCTGGAAATGGCATCTCCGACGGGGAACACAGCTGCATCGGTCTCCTACGCATTGATGAGCACAAGCTGGTGCTCTGAAGGAGATGAAAGGCATGTCTGGATGCAACCGTCGTCCATCAGTTCATCGTCATTCGTCACTGGAGTGGGCGAAGCTGGCTGGATGCGAACAACATAGGCAAATGCTACGTCCACACTGGGGACACTGTCCCGATACCAGAACAAGTTGCCCTCTACATCCACTTTGCCGATCTATTGGCGACGCTGAAGCACATGATGCAGTCGTGGCTCGGCTTGCTGTGTCTTGTGGAACTGTCTTGCTCTTCTTGAAGTGCAATGCGTGGCCACAGAGACTGCAGGACTTCAGTCGCTGCACACTTTCAAACCCACACACATGACAAACGACAAAGCCGTCCTTCGCATCCCTGGGTATAAGAGTCAGTCATAACATGGTCAGTGACTGATGAGCTATCGTCACCAGCATCGCACGCACTTAAGAGCACCGTCGACACGTTCATTGCAAGTACTGTCAAGGCCACGCAAAGAGTCAGTCAGCTCTTTCGTAACAGAAATGTGCCTCATACTCGGACAGCAATGGCGCGTGTTGCTGCATGCTCGTACGTCGTCGAGCGTCGTTTCGGCATCGTATGAATGTGATCAGTGCCATGAGCATAAAGACGCCGCCGATGATCGCGACGACCACCTCCGGTCGGAGGTCCTCGCTGTCACTCATAGGTCTGAATGGCCTCCGCGTTGTCCATGTCAAAACTGGCGATCGCTGAGACCGTCATCGCTGTCTCTGTAGTCGCATGTTGTGGGCGTCAGACGTCGCTGTCATGCAGCGAACCCACAGCTCGGGATCGCCCAGGAATTCTGGTGGCACTGTCATGAGATGAATTGGCGGTTCTTACACTCAGTGCGCATAGGTTACGGACGGATTTTTTAAAACCTATCAGTTTCAACATTAGATAGTACAATGAAGACAACTTACCGCTTCATTGGTGTATTTTATTAGCATATATGTATTGATTGACGTCATGTATGAACGGTGGCGTGTCTTAACCGCTTCCACTTTGGCGAGTTCACAATTGGACACCGCAGCTGTCGCCACGCCTGGCACGTCAACTACATATTTGTCGTTTGGTTCGCGATGGTGTGGTTGTGGTGGCCCCAGCATGTCCGCAATGGTCCAAACGCAAGAGAGGCTCTCGCAGCTCTGGTGCGGTTCACCCATTGCCGCTGGACATGCAGCCCCGCACAGCGTCATCCCATCATCACGGGGACGGGTTCGCAATGGATGGCGCGTTGTTGCTTGCCATCCTCGGCTTCAACCCATGTCGCGATTCGGTTCATCCTCCGCCTCAAAGAAGTGGTGCCTCGCTGGCAGCAGACCAACTGCCCGGGCAAGTGGACCAACGAGGGTGACAGCCAGACGTTCGAGCTGGAGAACAAAATGATGTTGATGATGCGCGCGTTCGGCTGCGCCAAGGATTTGCTGATCCTGACGCCATCATCGCTGCGCTGACCAAAACAAAAGTCTCGGAGACGTCATCTTCCATCGTCGAAACCAGCGGTTCACGCCTTTTCGTGTTTAATACAACTTGTAAGTTATCGCGCGTCGCAGATGAGCAGGTGTGAGGACGATGCGCCATCTGCTTATGTCGGGCAACAGCAGCTGATGATCAGATGCCATGCACATCGCCACTGCTGCAACAACTGGCCTTCCACGCTGCTCTTGGCGTCACGCGGCAACTGTGCTGTGGCGCTTCCGGCTCCTGGCGTCGTGCGGTCGATCGAGTCCGCGCAGCTTCGTCGAGAGCGAACGAGCTCTGGCACAATGAAACGCGTGTCGTCGATGTGGAGGCGAGAAGACTCAACCAGCATCATCATTGAGCGGTCAAGCGTGTCGACACCAAGCCTGTCGCGAGACACGGAGTCGCCTGGAATGGTCTTGATGTGAGTCGTCGAACCGCTGTAGATGTGGCTGCAGGTGGAATGTTCTCACGAGCTCGTGGTGATGACTAATGATCCAGGGAGCCGCTGGAGCTATCCCAGTTCGACTCGCTTTTGGTTGAAAGCCTTGACAACACTGAGCCAACATCGTCGTTTGAGCACGAGCTGATGAAGTCTCCTGTGCTGGTCTACCCAAGCGTTGCCGCCGCGCCCAACCACCGCGTTCTTGGCACGCTCAGCATTGCTGCCATCTCATTCTTCGCAGCCTGTGGTGGCCCCAGTGGCTCGGAGCCGATAGTCTCAGCTGGCGGTCCGCTTGTCGGTCTCGTTGCGCTCACTGTCTACCCGATCTTCTGCCAACTGCCCTTCGCGCTCGGGATCGCCGAGCTCTGCACAGCGTTCCCAGAGGACGGCGGCTTTGCTATCTGGATCAAGAATGCATTTGGTCCGTTCTGGGGCTTTCAGGCTGGATACTGGGCGTGGATGGCCGGTATGCTCAACAATGCCATCTACCCAGGCTTGATCTACTCGGCGCTGCGGTCAACAGGCTTGACAATGCTGCCCGACTCGGGAGTTGGGGCGTATTTCATCAAGGTGGCCATCGCTATTGCCATGGCCACGCCGACCATCCTCGGAGTGCGACACGTCGCGAGATTCACGATGCTACTGACGACCTTGGTATTGCTCCCAATCCTTATCTTCACTGTGTGGGCGTTTGTGGTCGCCGACAACAACAGCGCTGCGTTCTCACAAGTCCGAACCCGTGACGAAGGCGGTATCGACTGGGGGCTGCTGATTAACACGGTCTTCTGGAACTTCGATGGCATCTACATGGCGTCTGTCTTTGGTGGCGAAGTATCCAACCCAGCACGGGCTTACATCCGAGCGATCACCATCACGTCGATCATGACGTTGCTTTGCTACTTGCTACCCATCTCAGCGGCTGTAGCAGCTGATCGACCGCACTGGACGACGTACGAAGAAGACTCTTTGCCGACGATCGCAGAGGCAATCGGTGGAAATGTCCTGCACCAGATCATCGTCACATCCTCCATCTTCAGCTCCATCGGCATGTTCGTCGCAAGTTTGTTCTGCCACTCGTTCCAAGTATGCGGCATGGCCGAAATCAACCTCTTGCCAGCGTTCTTCCGTCGACGGAATGCACGCTTCGACACTCCACACAACGCAGTTCTGCTAGGCCTCGTCCCCACGGTCTTGCTCGTGGCCTTCGACTTCGAGGCAATCCTGCCAATGACGAACGTGTTCTCGGCCGCGACCGAGATCATGATTATCTTCACGCTCGTGCAGCTTCGTCGTTCGCTGCCGTACGTGCCTCGACCGACGAAAGTGCCAGGGGGCTTACCCACCATCGCCGCCATCATGCTGCTGCCTCTGTGCATGCTGATCTATATCATGGTCACGGCCTTCTTCAAACGGATGGCTGCCATGTGCATCGGACTCTTCCTCCTTCCAGGCATCTTCTACGGCTTGTACCAGCACCAACAGCTCCACCAAGCAGACGTTCCCAGCCCTCGGACCAACACGGTCTTCATTTCATGAGCTGGTCCTCGCGACTGGCCAACCCAGCTTTCATGTTCCGCTTTCTCTTAGCGCAGCTGACTCGATCATTCAAGTATTTATTGTTCGAGAGAGAGAGAATTTGCGCAAAGCGTTGGCGTCGGCGCTGTGATCACCTTGCACAGAGAAACCTTGAGAGCCGTCGCTCGCTTTGATGTTGTTGTTGAGGTCCTGAATCCGCAGTCGTGATTGCGTGCCCTCCAGCTGCCGGCGCGGCCGAAACACAGCCGTGGCTAACTGTCAACGAACACGAGAGAGCGACGTCGCCACCTGTCCGTCCCAGGATGAGTACCGGGCGATGATGGATGGCGTCGGTTGCCCTCGATCACTCAGCGACGGCGTTCAGCCACCAGCTGCCTCAACCACCTTTTCGGCGCCCCACGTGCTCTCTGCCAGCTGTCTGCACACACAGGGCGAGGTCGTCGCAGCAGGTCAGCGGCTGGTGAAGCCGAATATTTGACCTCTCTTTGCTCAAGTTCAGCATTGCTGCAATCGCACCGTGGGGATTCGGACGGGACGACCCAATACAGCACCGCTGCCTTGGTGCTGTGGCTCATTCCATTCCTTGCTATTGGTGATCCATCGCCGGAAGGCGCGTCCGCTGTCGGCATTGACACCATGTACTCTTTGCTTGCTGTTGGCTGCCGCCGTTGCTCATGGGTGTGGGCGTCCGTAGTGCTCGTGAGTGCCATCGGCAGCGCTCGCAGTGAGGACCAACGCGTCCATCCAGGGTGTCCCTCCAACCACGCACCACAATACTACTGCTGCACCAGCGGTGACGGTAAGTCCGAGCTGTTCACGCGCTACCAGCGACCACAAGGAGGCGACTACGAGAGCTACTACGCCGATGCGTGGAAACTCGAACGCCGCGTCAACTTTCCCGAAGTGCTGTACACGCCAAGCACGCCAGACTTCACGTACGACAATCCCGACCATATCTGCCGAATCCAAACCATCCTTCGGTCGGACGGCGCAACACATCAGACGCTGCAATGCGCCAGCGACCACGAGCTGCACGACGGCATCGAGCACAACGCGTCGTTGGCCAAGGACTCGCGCGACTTCAACGTGTTTTGGACGTCGACGTCCAACCCACGTAACAACAATGCGTCGTTCCCGATCGGCGCCACGTGCGTCAGCTTAATGCTGGGCCGAGACACAGTGGACGAAGCCGCCAAAAAGAATTGCTTCACACTTCCAGCCAAGAGCGAGAGTCACATCAAGTCGTTCTCCGATTGCCCGCTACTGCTCACGTATTTGTTCTACGGCGTGTGGGCCGTAGGCATGATGTTGTGGCTGCTGGCACGCGTAGTCGTGGGGTATTCAAGCGCTGTGGAGTCACCGAAGCGCCCCGAACGCAAGATGACCATAACCGTGTTCGAAGGCTACAATCTCTCGACCGTCAACCTGCTGGAGGACCGTGCAGGACCTCCAACACCTATCCTGACGTCCGAGGAAGAAGAGGCGGCGCAACCAACCATCAATATGAGCGACGACTTGTTCGCTTCGGCACAGGACATTTTACAGATTGGCTACCGCAATTCGGCGATCGGGACTTTCCTGTACAAGTACTTCGTTGTTGCAACGGTGTGGCTGTTCGTGATGGCATTGGTGCTCATCCTGGACAACAACAATAAGTTGGGCATTCGCTTATTCGACAAGGAGCACATGTCGCTGGTGATCTTTCTCGCTGTCTGGCTGCTTTCGCTGGTTTGGCTTGTGTTCATCGCCATTTACAGCGCCAGTCTTCGCAACTTGTTCCGGCTGCCAACCAAGAATCTCGCCAAGGCAGACTACGTCTACATGTTCAAGAGCGAAACGAGCTCGTCCAAGGCTTTCCTGACGTCCCAGAACGATTTCTTGCAGAGCGATCTCTCGAAAACGTCACGCTTTCTCGCTAACGTCGAGCGCAAGCTGTTCCCCAATCGCCAGCACGGCTACAGCGAGACCGTGCGCGTACATCGGACCAAGATGGGACTGTGCTATGTCGAGTTCCAGTACTTGCGGTTCTCTTTCATGGACGAGTACAACCGCTTCATGCCTGGCACCATCGCGAAGACCGTGACTGGCATGAGCTTTGCACACATCCACGCTGATGCTATGGCGTCGGACGGGCTCTCACTGGACGACATCGTCATGCGCCGCAACGTTGTCGGTTCAAATGAACTGTCGGTCACCATGCCCACGAAAGTCGAGTCGATCTACGAGGAAGTGCTGGGTGCGACGTCGTGGCGCTTCTTCTACATCTACCAGTTGCTGTGCTATTACATTTGGTACTACTACGCGTCCTGGGGCGTGGCGCTCGCCAACACGATTATTATCGTATTTGCGGCAGTCGTAAACATCGTGTCCAAGCGGCAAATGCTACGTTCGATCGTGCAGATGGCAAAGTACAACGGTGGCGTAAGCGTCAAGCGCGACGGTGGTGTCTGGCAGGTTATCAAGGCCGTCGACCTCGTTCCGGGCGACATTGTTCGCGTCGCGTCCAACTGGCAAGTGCCTGCTGACTTGGTAGTCTTCCACGGGCCGTCGCTCAGTGTCAGCGAGGCTTCGCTCACGGGCGAATCCATGCCAGTGCAGAAGTTTCCTATCCCTGCAGACGTACAGGACGTCTACGTGGCAGAGTCAGTAGCTGCCAAGAAGTACACGCTCTACGCCGGCACGACAACGCTGTCGTCCACTGGCGATGTCCACCGCGAAGAAGAGGTGCTCGCGATCGTCCAAGCCACAGGCGCGCACACAGTGCGCGGTCAACTGCTCCAGTCCATCTTGTATCCGCTACCACTGCGCTTCAAGTTCTACCAGCACATGAAGCTGCTGGTGCTGCTGCTGTTCCTGTACGGCTTGCTCGCCGCGTTCTTGGCCATCCACTTCCTCGCCACCAACGACGGGCTCCACAACACGCTCGTGGCGTTTGTCTATGGCATTTTCATGCTCTCGGCCGTGTTGAGTCCGCTTATCCCTGTCGTGATGACCATGGGCCAAGTGAACGTCACCCGCCGCCTGCGCAAGAACTACGATGTCATGTCGCTCGACCCTCAACGCGTGACAATGGCCGGCAAGGTCCGCGTGTTCTGCTTCGACAAGACGGGGACGATCACAAAGGAAGGTTTGACGTACCGCGGATGTTTGCCGATCAGCGCGACCAGCATCGAACCGCTTTTTGATGAAGAGATGCGCTTCCCTGGCCACCTCAGCACCATGTTCTCCTACGCGTTGGCATCGTGCCATTCGCTTGGTGTTCTGAACGGAGACGGGTTGTCGGGTAGCGAGGTCGAGCGCTGCATGTTTGAAGTCACGGGCTGGAAGCTCGTTCAGCAGCAGGATGGTCCAAGTGGCGCACCGAGGACGCTGGTCATGTCGCCCGACGAACAAGATGGCTTCGAGATCCTCAAGCACTTTGAGTTTGACCACGAGCGCATGTCAATGAGCGTTGTCGTCGAGCACGTGCGCACGCAGAAGCGCTTTGTGTTCACCAAGGGCTCGCACGAACAGCTACGCGAAATGTGCGTGTCCGACACGCTACCAGCCGACCTGGAGTCCAAGGCTGATGCGATGGCGTGCCAGCACGGCTGCTACGTACTTGGAATGGGCTATCGCGACGTGTCCAATCTGTCTTCAGGTCAATTCACGCGGCTCCTGACCCAGCGCCACTTGGCTGAAGAGCGACTGACGTTCGTGGGGCTCGTGCTCTTCCAGAACCAGGTCAAGGAAGACTCGAAGGAAGTGATCGAACGCCTGCGTGAAGCTGACATCCGCTGCATCATGATCACCGGTGACAACGCGCTGACGGAGTGCCATGTCGCTCGGCAGTGCGGCATGGTCAGCCCTGGCTGTCCCGTCGTGTTGGGAGACATTGTGGCGCAGGGCAAGTACGAAAGCAAGGCGCTGGTGTGGCGTGACGTCGACACAGGCTTGGAATATACGACCAAGGATGTGCTTGGGATGGTCGACAGCACAACGAGCAATGTCGAACTGGCAGTAACGATGCGAGCGTTCGAGTTCCTGCTGAAGATGGAGCAGATCCGAGAGCTCCTGTTCCACATCCGCATCTTCAGCCGTATGACGCCTACTGCTAAGGTTGAGTGCGTGGCCCAGCACATGGCTCGTGGTGCTATCACCGGCATGTGTGGTGACGGCGGCAATGACTGCGGTGCTCTCCGTGTGGCTCATGTCGGTGTGGCGCTCAGTCGCGCAACGCAAGCCCGCGACTTGCACCAGACACCACCGTCGTCTGACTTCGCGACGGATGCATCGCTCGTGGCTCCGTTCACCAGCAAAAATGCGTCGCTGTTGTGCGTCATCCACTTGATTCGCGAAGGGCGCGGCGCGTTGGCGACGTCGTTTGCCTGCATCAAGTTCCTTGTTATCTACGGTCTCATCGGCTCCAGCCTTCGCTACATCATGTACCGCAACAGCGTGTTCATGGCGCAGTGGGCTTTCATCTTCTGCGACGGCGCTGTGCTTGTGGGGCTCTCGCACATGATGACGCTGGCCAAACCAGCGCAGTCGATCAAGCTCAACCACCAGCGTCCGACCTCGAGTCTCATGGGATTCTCAACCATCTGCTCCGTGGCTGGCCAAGTGTTCGTGCATTCGTTATTCCTTCGAATGGGACTTCGCCACCTGCGCACTCGTTCCTGGTACTGTCCGTTTTCCCCCGACAACGTCGATCTCATCAAGTGGTGGCTGCTGGAAGACACACACCTAGGCTCGCTGCTCTTCTTTCTCGTCGCGCCGCAGCAGATGATCAGCGCCGTGGCCTTCAGCAGCCTCGGCTCGCATTTCCGCGTGCCGCTTTGGCGCAACGCGGCCGTGCTGCTCTACTTCCTACTCCTACTGTCGTTTATGGCCTTCCTGTTGCTGTCTCCACCAAGTCGCTTGACCGACTTTTTCCGCGTGGCTAGCAGCACTAACGTTATCGGTCTGCCGGACGTGCCGATGCCGTTCGATTTCCGAGCTGAGATCGCGCTCATGGTGCTGGGAAACATGGCTGCGGCCGTGCTGTTCGAGGCCGTCGGCATGCTTGGGCCGGTCAGCACGTGTCTGCGCAAGCGATTCCACAAGGACAAGCTGCGGCTCCGACCTTAAAAGCTCTGAACGATAGTCAATTGTGATAAATGTCAAAGACACTCTGTTGTGTGATATTGTCATGAAGGCATACAGTGTACTGTACACGGCAGTGTATTGGTAAATCCCTGAAACGTGACAACTGAACCTGAACGCGGGGCTTCAGTCGGCTGTAAATACGTACTCGATCGAATTAACGGCTGGCTGGCACATGGCAGAGAGTGACGACAGAGTGACGTCGACGAGTCCTCTCACTGCGTGGCCGACGTACGTGGCAGTGGCTGTCTCGCTGTCGACGATGGAGAAGGACTTGCAGAACCTACTTTGCGGTGGCAGTACGTATGCATTTGTGCATCCGTTAATGGCATGTGAGCGTGGTCGTGGTCGTGGTGGTGCTGATTCGTCGGTGGTGTCATGACAGTCGCAGGATGCACGTCGCGCACGGCCGTGGCTCCACTGGAACGCCTCAAGATCCTGTTCCAGGTGCAGGACGTGCTCAAAGACAGCAAGTCGGCTCCCTAGTACAACGGCGTGTGGCAGTCGCTGCGCAAGATCGGCGTCGAAGAAGGTCTGCGCGGATACTTTCGTGGCAACGGCGCCAATTGCGCCCGGGTGTTCCCGTACACGGCCATCCAGTTTGCTGTGTACGTCGCTCGTGTGATCACTGCCTGCGATAGTGCTGTCTTCAAGTGAAGCTGACGTGTGCTCTTGCTGCTAACGATACAGGTTTGAGAGAATGAAGCCGCTGTTGATGGCCGAAGGAGAGACCACGCTGAGTCCGCTGCGGAAGCTGTTTGGTGGCGCGACGGCCGGTGTCGCTTCGGTTATTGTGACGTATCCATTGGACTTTGTGCGAGCGCGATTGACTGTGCAAGGCGGTCTTTCCAGTGCGCAGTACACTGGCATCGTGGACGCCCTGCGTGGGATTTACCGGCATGAAGGTCTGATTGCCATGTACCGAGGCGTGTCGCCGACGATCCTCGGTGTCACGCCGTACGTCGGCCTCAACTTCATGGTGTTCGAGACGCTGCGTGCCACGGCGCCGCTGGATGCCAACGGCCGGCCGGATGCGATGTATTTGCTGGGCTGCGGTGCTGTGGCAGGTGCGTGTGGCCAGACGGCAGCTTACCCGATGGATCTACTGCGCAGACGCTTCCAGTTGAGCAGCATGAGCGCCAGCGGCCATGGTGCGTACACAAGCACGCTTGGTGGGCTGCGCACGATCGTGCGGGAGGAAGGCTTTGGTGGGCTGTACAAGGGGCTGTGGCCCAACTTCATCAAGGTCGTGCCGTCCATCGCCATCATGTTCACCACCAACGAGCTGTTCAATCGCTTGCGAGAAGACACCGCCTAGATGTACACCAGCAGGGCTCGATAGATGTTTGGCCCCAATACAATCAATAGATGCTCATTCACAGATCGCTGTCGGCATGGCTGGAGATGAACTTGATGCACCAGCAAACTCGTGCGTTTCGTAACAGTGCGTGACAGGCCGTGACCAGAGTTGCTGACTTGGGTTCAACACCTCTCATAACTGAATTTCCTTTGGAAAGCGAACGAGTGACCTCCATCGACACTTGGTCCAATTGCTGGGTGGTGGCGACATGCGTCACTGGCAACCGCGCTTTTAGGTTGCCGCGTGCGGGTGTGTGCTGGAAAATCATGGACGTCGTTGGGCAATTCAGTGATTGCTCGTCGACAAGTCATTCAGGGCGCGGATGTCCTGGTTCGATGGTCGCGTCATCGTCAGGCAGTACGACGGCACTGAGTGCAGTAGTGAACATCCGGAAACTGTGTTGCGACGCAAGAACAGATGAAGAACAATGGGTGGCGTGGTGGCTACAAACTGTCGATCAAGACCCTGCCGAGACCGACACCGACACCGACACCGACACCGACACCGACACCGACACCGACACTGACACCGACACCGAGACCAATACCAGCATCAACCAGCACCAGTACCAACGTCAACACCAAAGACAACACCGAAACCTATACCAACATCAACACGGACCCCAATACCAACGTCAACACCGAAAACAACACCGACACCGACGCCAATACCAACACCCACATCAATACCAACATCAACAAAGTCAATACCAGCACCAGGTTCGACAAAACTTCGTGCGGCAGGAGATCAGACTTCGACGGGAGCCGAACTAATGGCTCCCCTATATTATTTAGGTATTAGGTCCAGCTAGGACGTAATTTACTCGAGTTCCAACAACAGTCATCGTCGTCACGTGTGTCATTGTTGTCATTGTTCAGCATCAGCTTCAGGACATGGTAGTGACATGCTCTCGTAACGCGGATGGGTCATTCAAGGACGAGGTTTCATGCCAGCGCCACGTCCCGTATTCTTCAAAGGCTAACTAACATCACTTTTGGCGGGGCTTGCCATCTGGACAAAACCTATCATTTCACATCCGAAACACATCCACGTTCACCACATGGAACATGGAGTAAAACGCCGTCCTGTCATAAAAAGTGACTTTCCATCGCATCAACTTACCACGGTTTCCAATTGTCAGAGGCTTACTGTACAGCACTTTCGTGCTCCTTCATTGTGCTGGAAACTCACGGCTGGGAAACATCTCGCGAGTTGTGACGTGACATGGCCAGTTGCTATGGCCCAGCGGCCTTCGAATGCGCAGCCAAAACTGCTCGGACACCGCGCAGTTCACATGTCTTGAAAGCATCGAACGCGACTTGGCTGGTTAACCGAGCAAAGGATGGTCTCTTCCTACGTGTGCCGGAAAGCGCAACACCTACCAACAGAGGTATATTCCTATATTCCTATGTTCGTGTTGCTGCGAATTGTTCAGTGCCGTCGTACCTCGGACTTATCAGCAATTGATGATGCTTCCACGATGAGCGCCAACACCGCCTCAGACCTTCTGGCAAGGACGCGATGAGCTCGGGCCACTCTTCATCACGGATGACCTGTTGGTATAATAAGTGCTCCATCCGTACTCGCGTGGCCGCATTGTGCGTACGCTGTGCAATCTGGGAGCACACGGACGCATATGCATAGCAGTGCATATCGACGATTCTCCAAAATGCACCCCGGCAACTTAGCAAAGGCAACGAAACTCTTCGCCGATAAGGAACACACCATCAGCTCGTCGTCGACCGGTCTCCGTCGTCAATCGGTTGAAATCTCACTCATGAGCAATCCATACATTGAAGACAATTCATAACCTACTCGATGTGCAAAAGACAAGAACAATGACAACGATTCTTCACGCATGGCCGATACGACGGCTTACACTGCTGAGTGGATGCCATCAGAACGACCTGTAGCTTTCGTCGGTGTTCATGCGTCGCCACATGGTTGATAGCATCCCCATCCGAAGTTGCCAAGACAAGAGAAAAACACATAGCACAACACCGATGAGCCAGCGTTGAGGTGTGATGTCAATCGACAGCAGTGTTGTGCGCGACTGGGGCTGGCTGTGGTCTCGACTTGAAGAGGTATCCGCTTTGTCCCCAGCGTTGATACTGCGTTTATTTGGCGTCAACAATGGTGCTGCCGCGATATCTTCGACAGGAATTGTGGCAAGTGATGATGTGGAGTCGATCCCATATGATGGGGCTCCCGCATCATGTTTAATAACCTTGCCAGCGTCGGGCGAACGACGCGAAGAAGTTGACGCTGTTGACTTGGACATCTGACTTGTGTTTGGTTCTGGTGTCTGCGTTGGACGAGTAGTTGGCTCCGGGCTTTGTCGTAGAGTTTGTGCTGGCGATGAAGCAGGCAATGGCGTTGGCGTTGAGGCCGGGGTTAAGAAATTCGACAATCCTGCTGCTGAAGTTGGAGTTGGCTCAACGGTTGATGGTGGGGCCCGTGTGTGCGTATCCGTTGGCGCTGGTGAATCTGTCTCCACGTGCGTTGGTCCTGGAGCTACTGTCTGGGATACAACTGGTGTTTCGGGTGGTATTTCCGATTCTGGTGTCGTCGACGGCGTGGGAGTCGGACTTACCGCTTGAGCTGGTGTTGGAGCTAATAACGGGGATGAGGTCAGTGAGGGCGATGGAGGCGGTGTTGCTGTCGAGGTTGATTCTGGAATATCTGGTAGAGCTGGTGTCTCAGACGTAGTGGGCGCCGGTGTCTCCGAAGGCGTCAGTGGAGGTGTTGCAGTTGAGGTCGGAGACGGTGTTGGTGCAGGTGTCTTGATTGAAGTTGCGACTGGCGTCTCGATTAGTGCCGGTGCTACCGCAGGTGTTGAAGTTGGAGCAGTCAGAGCTGTTGGAGCTGCTGGAGCGGGCGATTGGGTTGGAGACACTGGTGTCTCCATTGGTATTGGTACTTGTATTAAAGTTGCAGTGGGAGATGGTGTTGATACTGGTACCTCGGTTAGCCTTGGCACTGGCGTCGGTCTTGGAGTTAGAGCTGGTGTTGGTGCCGGTGACTTTATTGGAAGAGGCGACGGCATTGCCGCTGGTGACTCGATCGGAATTGGCGATGGCGTTGACACGGAGGATGAGGTTGGCACCGGCGTTTCAATTATCGATGGTGTTGGTGCTGAGGTTGGAGCTGGCGATGAAGCTGGTGCTGATGTCTGGATTGGCGTTGTTGCTGGAGTTGACGTGGGCGATGGAGCTAATGTCGGTGCCAGTGTTGGTGCTGGCTCAGGCGTTACCGAAGGTGTTGTAGGTGTCAGTGAAGTTGGCGTTTCCGTTGGAGTTGGCGCTGGAGATGGCACTGGTACTGGTACTGGCGTTTCCGTGGGAGATGCCGTTGGTACTGGAATCGGGGACGTTGCTGGTGCTGGTGAAGCTGTTGGTGCTGTTGGGAGAGCTGGATTGGGAGGCGTGAAAAAATCGTCCGGGTATATCGGTGCGATCGGCTTGCTGTTGCGGATACCCGAGACAATGACACCGTTGATGCAGTCCGATGTGTAGTAGATCTCGGCTTTGTGCTCGCGCTCCAATGCACTCGGTTCACATCCAAAGCCTTTGAATTCGGACACAACAGCGTCTGCACCGGAAAAGGATTTGTCAAACGGAGGCCCCACGTTTACACAGCCACTATTCCAAGCATTCATGGCAATGGATCGGTCCCAGAGTGTGCAACGGTCGTCAAGATACATATCGATCAAACCATACGAACCAGGGAATGTGTTGCTGGCGTGCAATCGATAATTTTCCTGGGGGAAACACTGCGTCCGCGTGTTGCTGCCTCCACATCCTTCCACAGGCTTGCATTGTCCGTCATTGCGCGAAAATGCCATCAATACGACGTCCGAGCACGACTTGTCGGTCGAGTACAAACTTGTCTTGTAGCTGGCAAACTGCTTATCCTCGTGGCCCTTCGTCCATATCTTGTAACCATGAAGACAAGTTCCGCTCTCGATCTGCTCGTGCGTGGCAAGAATGCTCTCTTCGTGCTTGGTGCTGCACTCGGTGCCTTCGTACTGCTTGACCATGACGCGTCCATCAAACAGCGACTTCCGTGCCCTGAAGGACGTGCCAAGCGACGCTGCGGCGTGGCATCCACCATCTGCTCCAAACATCACACTCGATTTCCACGCACTGCACGCACTGTCAGTCGACGTGTCAATGCGCACCAAGGAGGACGACCATGCATTTTCAAGCAGCTTCGACGTCAGCAGACTGTCGTCCGTGACACCGCAGAGAACTTGTTGGGAGGCACCATCACCAACTGCAGTGCATGTGGTTTCGCTGCAGTCGGTGCGATGAGGGCGTGTCGATACAACGTCCAGACTGTAATATGAGCAGCCAGACGAACTGAAGTGCGCGATGACGTCCATGGTCCTGAGCTCGCATCCACAGCTCCGCGAGAACCAGAATGGCGCCGTCGCATGGTCCACACGCAGTGGACCATCGACGTCACTCGAGGGAATGGTGGGGACTCAACGTCACAACAGTTGACCCATCACACGTGCCGCATCGGATTAGAGAGGGTAATAATTGATAAAGGAAAATCACACACAATCATCCAATATACGTACAACATTTACTGGAGGAGTTCATGTAAAGGAGGTTATTAGTTGTTAGTGTGCCACACCAATTTGGACACGAAATGACGAAGTTGGTCGCCTGTTGGTCGAGTGGCTGAACCCATGGATAGTACCGCACGACTGCAAGCCAAGAAAGTGACAGCAAACTACAAGCAGTGCCGCATCTTATATTGGTTGCCTTCCACGTTGACTGTGTCGATATGTCCAGGTTCCAGCGGCTGTCGTGTGATTTTGGTCAAAATCTGAATATTTTCATGTGCTAGAGGATGGTTAACGCTTCAGTGGGGTAGATTTTGTTCGCGTTCACATCAGCCCTCCAACCCACGCATCGCGAATGATATGGACCTGATGTCTTAGCAACAGTTGACGCTGGAATGAACCTGTGGCTGGCATCATGGTCCGATATGTTCCAGACTCATCGCCGGCCCCTGGCTTCTCATCTACGCGTCCTGGTGCAGCAACAGCTCGATCTCATTTCCAATCTCAAGAGGCACCGCCATCTCCGCGCGCACAACAAGATGGCCGACTCCGCTGCGAAGTGGGCCATGAACTCAAGACAGTCTAGCTTCTCGGACCATCCAACGACTCCACTACATACGCAGGTGGCCGCCCACCTACCAAATGATATCGAGCATTGTGCTTCGCGACAGCCCGATGTAAATGTCCCGCCATTATAGGGTATTAGGTCACCACAATGACGAAATTTGTCCTGTCCTTCATGGCCCGAGTGTGTCGCACTCAGTACTTGGTCAATCATCTTCGACCAACGATCATCGACCGTTGCATGAAGTTGGGCAGTCTTCGCGGTCTATATCGGTATGTATGAGCCAACCTCGAGACTCTGCCGGGGCAACAAATGCACGCATAGCTAAACGCTGACCAGCCAGTGTGAACCTGATTGACTACAGACGTATTGCCTGGGAATTGATCGATTTCGCCTGACGGCTAGTTCATAGTTTCTGCCAACAAACCACTGATGTAGATAGTGTCGCAAGTTGCTGTGATGCCAGAGCCTCGTCATGTACGCGCTGGTCTCTCCTCACCTGCCAATTTGCTCTCGGCATTTGTCGGACTGTGCCAATGTGTGGTAGCTATGAAAGTGTTCTGTGCAATTACAAATCCCTTCACAAAGCAGCAGTTACCGATGTTTATGTTGGTGATTGTTGTAGCTGCGCGGCGATCTCGTCTCGCGATGAGGTCAATGACCACACTCGGAAGCTCCGCGTGATGGTCAACGTCCAGCTGCTAGCCACAGATACAAATGTCGGGATTGGCTCAAAATGACGGGAATGAGTGAAATTGGAGCAGCACGGTATTGTCACTGGGATTGATGGTGATGACGGATGATTTTAAGCGCCGAAGGCAATTGGCAGCTGTGATTCTAATGCCGTTCGTGCGAGGTAACTTCAGATGAAATCTATCCGAGAAAGTTGAAGCAATAACAACTGCAATGATTCTTCACAGTGACCGATAGCTCCCGCAGGGATTCGTGTGAGAGAGTGAGAGTGAGGTCTATTACGTGCGCTCAAGATAACGTAGCTAGCCTAAGGTCCTTATTATGGGAGAACAATGAAGAGATCTCAACGTGGTCCTCCACACCTTCAGCACCTACTTGCTGTCAAATCTGGCCATCATCGACTGTCCTGCGTTCGAAATGCCGCCGTCTATCCAGGGATTCAACCAACTCGAGACGCTCGCTGTGGTCAATGTAGTGGGACACGACGGCAGCGATCGACAACGAGCACTTTCTAAAACTCAAGACACTGTCGTTGCATCACATACACTTTCCAAGCATACCAACTGTAATCGTATCACAACCGTTGCCTGAGACGTTCGAGTGGATGTACGTCAACGACATCACCACCGACACATTCATTGACTCGGTGGGCGACAACTGGTCCATATTGGTCTACTTCTACTGTCGGTCTTGCAATTGGCGTCACATTCCAGCCATGGTGTACCATATGAGCAATCTACAGACAGCCAAATTCCAAAACAACAGCATCCAGTATGTCGAAGACAGCTTGTTCGCAGACAAGCCAGATCTCCCTTTCACTTTTGTGAAGGGAAACGCAATCTAGGTGAATGCACATGCACACCACAGTTAATGCACTGCAGTATAACATGTATTTGGTGTCTGAGGTAAACTGAGTTCCATCTATGAACTTGTTCAACCACTCGTTGAATTCCCTCGTACATCTTAAACAATCTAACACATACAAACACTTATATTATTAGACTTTGTCCAGGTCTCTCCCTTAAACGATCTCTACATTCACTCTCTCTTTTACCTACTCCAACGCCTTCGTCGTCTTTCGCTTCTTCAGCTCTTCCGTCGTACCTTTCTCATGCCATAACATACGCATAAGATCCTTGGTGTGCTGCTGGTGATCGACTGGCGTTATGTCTGGCGGAGGAGGCGAGATCCGAAGTGGTGCGTGGACTGGTAGTTGCATGGTACAGATCGCTTGACACCACTCTGCATCCGTCAGGGGCCCAAAGATGGAGCTCTATGTCTTTTTTAGCACACTCCATGCAGTTCGAGCGAGTGGACAACTCCATGCTTGGTGGTAAGAGTCTCCCAACTAGGCTGAGCATCGACAGAGTGTGGTTTCCGCGCCGTGGTTCCATCGAGGCCACCGGCCAGCCCTAAAGCGATGGTAGACTTGTATTCCAAGGCGGTTGCGTGCTGGTCAGCATGGAGCGCGTGCCATGATATGCCATCCGAACTTCCGGGCTCGATGTCGCCTTCGCCAACGCCACATTTGAGCATCGGGCCGCGCGGTAGCAGTGGCCCGTTTGAACGTAACGTCGGCTGGGTAACGATTACTGTAGATCTGGAGAGTCGGACTCGCGGCGGGGTGCAGGCAGATGCTGGTACTGCTGCAGAACCACCTCCGTGCGGTCGTACGCAGTTGGCCAACATGCTTGATTTCGTGGCGCTCTTCGACGCCGGTGCTGAGCGCGGTTCGCTGGACGTGCGGTTGTGGTGGAGGGCTGACCTTGTCCGTGGGGACTAAGCCGCTCTCTGCCACAAAACCGGCACGTTCTTCGGCGTCTTGGGCCTTCTTCTTGGTCTTCGACATCTTGAACGTGCGCGGGTCCTCAGTTCTTGGCTCCTCAGACTGACGCCTAGTGTTCATCGACGCTAGGTTGACTGGTTGAAGTGGGGTGCTTGGACCTGGAGGAGCAGACGGATGGTCTTCGGCTACTTGGATCCTCTGGGTCTT
>NSDO01000122.1:238181-259013 GCA_002286825.1 Lagenidium giganteum
TGTTTGGTCCATACTCGGGAACATGGAAGGCGTCAGAGCTCTCCATGCTCTCCGCAGTTGGATCCACTTAATTAGCCGTCAACCTTGGACCATGAGACTGTTCTTGAGCATCCTCTCGATCTTGGATCCACACACGCATCAGATCGTGTCGGGATATTCTTCTGTCGTCACCTGCGCCATGTCGCATGCCTCCCGGTGCTTCCCACTTGCGGGATCCGCTCGAGCCGAGCCTGGATTCTCTCACTCGTTGGCTCGGGTCTCCGAGCCGCACCCGGCCCGGATCCTCCCGTTGGACCGACCTATGGGACCGGATTCTGGGACCCGCCGCGGTTCTGGTCTCACCTGACACGTGCGGCGACTGGTCGCAAGCTTTCCAGCGCCGCTCCACCACACGGTCGGCCCTGGTGGTACACCAGTTCGACAAAGTGCTCATCATCAGGTTCAGCCATGAGCTGCCGCGGCAGCAGCGGCTCAGTCAGAAGCTGTGGGAAGCAGGCACAAATGGCGTGTACCAACGTCTTGAATTGCGCCGCCGTATCGTTGCTGTTGAATGGGTACTGGGGTTGGATGGGGGACACTGCGATGTGTTCAGCTTCCAACCAACACACCCTCGCGATGTCCTTGAGCGTGGAACCACATGTGATGATGCGGTCAAAGGCGTCACGGGCCAGGGTCACCCCATTGCTGTCGACCAACGTCCCGGCTTGGGCGATGTCGAGCTTCGGTAGTGCGGGTCCGACGAGCCGGCCGTGTTGAACGCGGTCCGCACGGGCAAGGTCAGACCATCTCGCCAGGTCAGCCGTCAGGACGCCATGATCCTGCACATTCCGCCAGCCGCTTGCTTGAGACGGGAGGCAACGTAAGATCTCGTTGGCTTCACGGATCCAGTCAACGTCAACGTCGGTACGTGGGATAGCGTTTACAGAGGCTAGAACGGCAGTCCCTGTGGCGTGGATGTCAGCGAGCACTGTCGTGGGCGTGGCGTCACGCTGGGACTGACAGACAGGGTTGCGGAGACCGATTGTGTCGGCATCCGAGCTGGCATATCGCGTGACGAAGGCCCCCGCGAGAGCCTGGAGAGGTCGCAACAACTCAGAGGCCGATACCTTCATCGTGTAGACGGCCCGCCGCGGCGAGCTCACCAAGCCACCCGCAGGACTTGAGACTGACGGACGCGGTGTAGCGCCAAACGGTGCAGAACGCATTGAGAAGTTCCAGCGCGGCCGAGACGCTGGCCTTGGCGTGGACAAACAGAGCTGTATCGTCAGCAAAACCACTGATCTTGACGTCGTCGGAGCCCCAACGCAGTCCGCGTATTCCATTGTGTTGCGATATCTGGCGGTACAGGTGATCGAGGGCCGTGAGAGGGGAGCTTGCAAAATCGTTCACCAGGAAGCAGGTACGCGTATTCGTGTGGAGCGCTTGTACGATGGTGCAGAACTGGTCGGAGAGTCCATGTTAGCGAATTGTATCGACCATATAATCTCGATTAAGCGTATCGTACGCTTTCGAGAAATCCAACAGTAGTGCAGGCGCTGAGCGGTTTCGCTTGTGTCTTTCTTGCCGCTGAAGCTGGAGAAACATGTCGATGGTCGCGTGGATGTCTCTGCCAGGTACAAATCCCGTTTGCATTGGGTGTACCAATTCGGGCAGGAGTGGGCGAAGCCGTCGCGTCAAAACGCGGGTGAAGATCCTGTAATCCGTGGTGAGGAGAGCTATCGGTCGGAAGTTGAGCCCATTTGCCCGTTTGCCGATTTTTGGGATGCAGCTGATGTGGGCACTACCGAACGACGATGGGAATCGGCCTTGGTGAGGCATTTGTTGTACAAGAGATGAAGGAGGTCCATCATCTCTTCTTCTAGGGCGCGATAGATGTCATTGCTGAGGTCATCGATGCCGGCCGTTTGGCCCTTTTTGCACCGTCGGAGTGCCTTGCGAGGGGTGAAGGGCGCGCGAAGTCCAGTCCTGGTCGGCTCGACATGGGTGGTCGTGGCAACTTGGACGCGGTCATGTGCGGTCACTGGTTGCATGATAGGCTGCCAATCGTTCCGGATTCGTTCCGCGAGCTCTCGACCGACGACGTCAGGTGCCTCTGGCACGGATGCGACCGTCGAGCGTGCGTATTTCGAAGCCACACGACGGAACATCGCTTTGCCTGCGTCCGTGCTAGTGCCATGGTATCTGGCAAACCGAAAAGCCGTCGTTGTCTGCCATTTTTTTCCTTCAGAATACGCCTCATCATGCGCAAGATGCGCTCACATTGCACAGCCGCTGAACTGATGTGTAAACCTTGAAAGCTGGAGACCAGAGTTCCTATGTGTAGACGGGCAACCGTACTACGAGTGCACAGTACACAGAGCGAGGAAGCCTGTGCTGTCCTGCGTGAGTGTGGATGGCTCAATGTGATCTGCCTTGCGGTCACGCACAGGCAGTCACTTCGTGTGCAATTTGCCTTGCTCTAAGACACAGGCAATTGCTGGGCGACCGTTGCACTTGGGAGTGAAAATGCAGAGTGAGATTATTAGCTTAGGTCTCCTACCTAACAGTTATCAATATATGTATTGTTGCAACTAACAATGGTCTTCAATTAACTGAAAGCGTGTCCCTTCAGACTGGCAACGGACGCAACGGTCAGAATGTAGGTCGATTGGGCGGTTGCAGCCCAATTCGACAATCTTTACCAATTCGACAATTTCGACTTAGGAATTGCAACCAAATTGCAATCCTCACAATTCATGCACCGCGTGCAATGAATGTGGCAATTCACTTGCATTTCTTGCGTGACAAGAAATGCAATGAAGTGTAGCCCCGCTACACTATGTCCGATGTGTCCACATCATTTTCATGCTCAGGTTGCCGCGGTCTCGCCGTATGGTGAAGTCGATGCAAGCGACGTTTGAGGTTGGTCAGTTGGACATAAGTCATTCCGCCGTTGCGCTTCTTCTTCTAGTCGAGTCGGATTTGGGTTAGCGTTGCTGCCAATAACCAGGCGCTGTAGTCGTTTCCGAATTGCTGCCCCACTATGTTGTGGGGGAGAGGGCGTGCTGAAATCGAAGTTGTCGCCGTCCATGTTGTCTGTAGTCAGCATCTCGCTGTCGCACGCTGGCGTACCTTCGCCCGACGTTGTTCCACTTGCACTCATTGACGCTGGGACGTAGTCCGAGTTTGAATCGGAGTTGGGCACGGTCGGGACGCGCTTCTTGCCGTTCCGGGCGAGAAAGTGAACGCTTGGACTGACTGTAGGCAGTTCCATCCGTCGGAGCGCAACATCCAGTCTTTGTCGCATCCCAGCATCTGGAGTCGTGATATTCCAGGTCTCGTAACGCTCTTGTGACAATCGACAATCGAATGCCTTGAAAGTGCTGCCTGTTGGCGTCCAGAAGCAACAGTATCGGAAGAATCTGATGAGCAATCATTCCAGCAATGTAGCAGAATATGGTGTCTTGACGCCCTGCAGAAATGTAGACTCGATCAACGGGTTCGCCGGCCGACACATCCGGCTGCGTGTATGGATAATACAGCTGGAAATATGCTGGCTGTCCTTCCTGATGATCGAGGATGAAGATCGGTTCACGCAGGAAGAAAATGATAGCCATGATCTCTTCCGCATGGGCCCAATCGGCGCTGGTCTTGGGTGTGCCTTGATGACTTGCTCGCGATGGGTGAACTGATCGTCGTCTCGCTTTTTCTGCGTGCATATTCGCATTAGCAGATTTTCAAGGTCAATGTCTCCATATTGGCATGATGCTCGAGATGATAGGCTAGCGTACCGTAGCAGCGGCGCATGTAGTAGGTCGTTTCGGACTTAGCACGCCCATTCTTTGGTATCTCGTCGTCCATTTCCGCCACTTTGACAGCGTATATAGCGCGCGCAAAACACCACCCACCACCGACACCGTTGACAACACGTCCGCCCACTCGTTTAAGCCATTCAACGGTCGTGACTGGAGTAGGTCCGGCGCCGATGATGGCATTTCGCTTTGCCAGTCGTGACACAAATGCCCCAGGGATTGCGTTCGGGTGTTGGCTGTGGAGATTCGCGCCAGCTCTTTGGTATGATAAGGTGTTTGTGCTTGGGCATATTGCAGCATTGACGTTTGGATTGCCAACCTCCGTGGCGGGGTAAGAATCTCTACCGGCAACGAATCAGTATCCACTGGCGTCGCTGGAACTTGGTCCTGAAGTGCTGTTGCAATGGCGGGGGGATCCGGCGAGGGCTTGGCTTCGGTGTTTGCTGATGGTGACGTCTTGTAATGTGCTGCGAGGCGGTTGACCGGTGACTTCCTTCGCAGCGACATCGCCCACTTCCGCTGTTGCATCAACACACTCTGGTATCGTTGGTTTAAGTGCCAAACCAGCGTAGCTGGTAACACCAATGATCTTCCTGGTCTTGCCGGGACGCTCATGGCCATCCGCTTTGGCGCTCATGGCCTGGGAAGCGGCTTATCGACGTCGACAGCTCTTCCTAAACACCGACGGCGGTGGCTGCGCTCGCCAGTTTGAGTGGTCTCGCAACAGACCATAGCCGCTAAGGTCTGCAGCCGCTTTACCATGGTATGTCGCCCGCGCTTGAGCAGGTAGTGTCGTATTGAACACGTTTCGGCCGTCGAGGACACTACTCGCTGGTTTCCAGACGGGCTGACGCACTGTGGCAGAGCACTTGGGTATCTATGTGGTACTTGGGGTCGTTCGCCGCATTCAGCCCTGTGTCGACAGCAATTGGGTTCATGTCTTCGTCAGTCAAATCATCGTCATCAAGAGCGGCTGGGCCTCCACTGTCAGAATGGCCCGTGTGCAGGCCCGGTAGAATCTTTGGTTCCCCATCATGGTCGGTCATAACCGGATCCTGGCACGATGTTGCCGGGTTGGAGATGCAATCTGCCGAGTGGGCCTGACTGCCCTCCGTTGGCGATCTACGTGCCTCCAGCACCGGTGTCTCGCTGGATTGGTGCAAGCCGAGTAGGTCGAGGCGCTCGGTCTGACACTCAGCCTCACTCACCGACGTTGCTTCACCTGCCTGCAGCGGGTACGACTGCCCTGCGATGTCGTCGCCCTAACTCCCGCGGGGATTCGTGGGGTGCCACAAGCTGACCAACACCCCTGTCTGACGCTGACACGTAAACAGCATCACACACAACGCAATACCGATGACCCAGCGGCGAGGAGTCACGTCAATCGACAGTAGTGTCGTCTGTGTCTGTGGCTGACTGGGGTCTCGACTGACGAAGTATGTGAATGGTATAATGCATCGCTACCACTTCTGTCGGGCGTCAGCAATGGCGCTGCTGTGATGTCTTCGACGGGAATCGTGTCCAGCGGTGATGCAGAGTCGTTTCCGTGCGGTGTGACCCCCGCAGCATCTTCGACAGTGTCAGACCCGGATGAGTCTCGACGAGATGCAGTCAGCGTTGTCGTCGTTGACGTGACTAGCTTTGATATCTGAGTTGTGTTTGAATCTGCCATCTGCGTTGAATTTGTCGTTGGTGTTGGAGTTGCGACTGGCATTGATGTTGAGGCTACGGATGAAGAGTTTTTCTGTGCCGTGGCTGGTGTCGGGCTGGCATCCGTGATGGTTGTGTGGCTCGTGATGGTTGTGTGGCTCGTGATTCGTCTGGTGCAATTTCAGTTGGTACTGGAGCTGCTGTCTGCGATACAACCGGTGATTCTGTTGGCGCTTCCAATGCTGGTGCCTCCATTGTTGTTGGCACTGGGGTTGACGGAGGTGATAAAAATGTGGGTGCGCCGTGCGGAGATGAGGATATTGGTGCTGGTAAATCTACTAATGCTGGCCATCAACTCTTCCGACCAATCGCTGCGTACACTCCAATGATACCTATCGTTACTGAAGGACACGACCTAGCCTGGCTTGTTTTGATAAATGACAGATCCGTCAGCTTCCGTTGTCTTGGTCTCCACCAAGGTCTTTCACAACAACGGTGTTGCGGGCTTGTCAATAAAGAGCGTCGTCAAGTTGGCGACACTGAAAAACGCATCGGTCCTCACCAGGGCGGAAGGTGCCTTTTGCAGTCTTCCTGGGCCGCGACGTACGGGAATAGACTGGAGCAAGGCTTCAACATTGAATCGATCATTTACGATCAACGCGGCGACAATGTGCTATCCAACCCCTTGAGCGAACAACTTTGCAGTTGCAACGATACTTGCCACGAAACAAACCTGCCTGTCGCAATCATGGAAATTCCGATTAGCACAGGTGCCATTCAGATACAGAAAGTCATTCACAATTCCAAATACCTCATCGACGTTCCGCGAGCTATTGCGAATGTTAATCGTCGCGTTGAACATCGTCCGGACGCAGTGTAGCGACAAATAGTTGATGTCAATGTTTGCGGTTTGCTCGTTGGGTCTCAATGAGCCACGCAAAGACAGCTTGTAGACACGAATGCGGCGCACCGTGACCGCCAGCCCTCGATCACCCGGATCATCGCTTTTCACAGCGTGACTCAACGCATTGACAAGCAAGGCTTGGCCGTCGTGTTTGTGGTTCGATCCTTGCCTTGTGTTGACGGCGATTCGACAAGTTGATCCTTGTCGGTGAGTTCGCGGAGATCCCGACTTTTTTGTCGTTTCCTCGCAAGCGCATCCGCTCCATCTTGCACATTCACGTCTGAGCACGAAGTGTATGGGGTGGTACATAGTACCACGGAGCGCTTGGTGAATGTGTGTCTGTATGGTACAAGCTACCGTGAAAGCTATATTGTACCAGTTTTGTACCCGCAATATACATGCGAAAGTTACACTGTACCAGTCTTCTTGACGAATATAACTTTACTACTTCTGTCAATTCATAATCTACTTTTGTTATGTAGTGCACACGACCGGAAAAAATGATTGAGCGTTGTTGATCAACGTAATCCCATCTCCCCTAATGTTGCTGAAACGAGCAATAAGTGCAATATGCGTACAATGATTCATTGGACGTTAATTGTCAATCATCGACCAGTGAATCGAGATTTGTGTGTACTTCACAACGTAAACAGCTGTCCAGGGCTGTGTTTTATGAGCAGAATCGAACGTTGCACACGCGCGGGAATTGGGTGGCCTCATGACCGTCATCATCACCACTGCGTGTGCCGGTCGCCATACAGACACGTTCATGCGCAAGCGACCATGGACGAAGTCAAACAGCTCCATGCGGTCATCGGTATCGTGTGCGCGACCGTGGTCTTCCTATCGATCTTAATGTATTGTCGCTACCGAAGCGACACTCGCTCGCATCGTCAGCTGATGCTGCATGCACCTCTGCTGCCTGAGTACGTTGCACATTCGATCCTTGACCGACCATGACTGCAGCTATAATAACCAAACGTCGACCTTTAATATTGCTCCGTAGCGCCACTGCCGAGCGCCTCGACGCAGCTCTCAAGTGAGTGATGATGCCACTGCTTGCTTGTTCTGTGCGTGCGGATGTTCTGACCAGCAGGTGTGACTTGCAGGGATGTGACCGAGGGCTTCGTGGTCTGTCCAGCTTGCGCTTTCGAGAACGTCATGCGGTTTGCGTGCTGCAGTCTCTGTGGCGAAGATCTCAACACAAAGAAAGCAAAGAAAGCAAAGAACGCGCCCATGGAAGCGCGCTTGCATCGTGTCCTGCGGCGGCGCCAGTGGACGAGGAAGATGGACGTCGAGGGCAAAAGATGTTCTGGTTCCGCGCTGGTGGTTTGGAGAACCAACCTGTTACAGTAAACCACGTAGCTCACGTCGTGCAATTCCGGGCAACTCACGAAGGATCTGACTCCCCACGTCCGTCCAATGCATCAGCGCACTCGCTGCCAGACAAGCAGACCTTAGTGCTGGTGAACGCATTGGAAGCAGATGCCGCTGTCTTCCCTGTGGGTCAACCAGTGCCGGCTGCAGAGTGCAAAGAAGCGCTGATGATCGCTGGCGTCGACTTCCCATCGCGATTTTCGCATTTGGTGCAGACGACGACGGGATTGAGCAAGGCCGACAACCATCGCCTCCTGAAGCTCTCTATCGAGCGAGAACTCGTGCTGCGTGACTCGCTCATCTTGTTCAGCACGGTCGATCCTGCAAATGTGCGTGTGCGTCTTCGCGTGACGTTTCTCAACGAGAAAGGTTCCGACGCCGGCGGACTTCTTCGCGAATGGTTCATCCTCTTGGCCGAGCAGCTTGCCGATCCAGCGACGGGTCTCTTCGTAATGGTCAACGAATCGGAGCGCTCGTATTCGCTCGATCCACACGCTGCATCAGGAGATGACTACAAGCGTCAGTATTACGCCGTCGGACGCATTCTCGGCCGCGCGTTGCTGGAGGGCGTGACGTGGGGATTCCATCTATCGCTGCCGTTGCTCAAGACGATTCTCGGAATGCCTGTGAGCTTTGACGACCTGCAATTCCATGACCCCAGTCTGTACAAGAACTTGCGTTGGCTGCTGGACAACGACGGCGCCGAGTCCTTGGCTCTGACTTTCAGTGTGTCGAAGCGCATCAACGGCGACGATGTTGACATCGACCTTATTCCAGACGGTCAGAGCGTGGCTGTGATCGACGACAACAAGCGTGAGTTTGTGGATCTTCGCGTTCGCTATGAGCTGTTCGAGAGCATCCAGGTCCAGCTGCAGATGTTCCTCACGGGCTTTTACGAAGTCATCCCTCAGCACCTCCTCATGTCTTTCGATCCGGAAGAGTTCGATCTGGTGTTGTCGGGCACCGACAGCATTGACGTGGACGACTGGGAGAAGCATTCGAAATACTCGGCAGACCTGCACGAGCACCCGGTGCTCAAGTGGTTCTGGGCAGCGGTGCGTGCCTTGCCGGTGGCATCCCAGCGCCGCCTGCTCCACTTYGCGACTGGGTCGTCGCGCGTCCCAGTTGCTGGCTTCGCTGCACTAACGAGTTACGACGGACGACTGAGTCCATTCACACTGGTAGGCGTGGACGTGTACGAGTGTCCGTACATCAAGAGCCACTCGTGCTTCAACCGCTTGGAGCTGCCCAAGTTCACGAAGAAGAAGCACGTGACCGCGGCACTGGAGGCTGTGCTGGACGGCGACGTCTACGGTTTCACCACTGCTTGAGAAGAAGCGCTCAAGTATTAATAATCGCGACAGCGTTTTGTCGTTGGTATCCCGTGATGGGAATGCTTCGATCGAAGTGTTCTTTAAGTAGTTTCGACTATGGCCCAGTGAGCCATATAACTTGTGGGCCGCCCACAAGTTGTGGGTCACATTCGAAACCACTGCGTTGCCCACTCTGGAGGCGTGCTGCACGGCAAATCGTTCATTCGACACCCGATCGCGGAGAAGCAAGAACGACGCAGAGCGCGATGTCTGGACTGCCGGCACAGGACTCAGTCAAGACCGACTCGACCGACGCAAGTCACGCGTGGGGCGCTGTCACGGTCGGCCACACGGCGGCCGCGCTGGCGAGTGTCGGTCTCGGCGCCGTCGTCTTGAGCCAGAAGAAAGGCACGACAAAGCATAAACTGCTGGGGCGCGTGTGGACAGGAACGATGCTTACAACGGCGTTCTCATCGTACGGTATCAAGCAGCTCAACCCGGGCGAGTTCTCGTGGATCCACGGTCTGTCGACATTTACGATCGGATCGATCACCAGTGGCATCTACTTCGCTCGGCGCCGCAACATCCAAGCACACAGAGGATGTATGGTCGGAGGGCTGGTCGGCGCCACCATCGCAGGCGTGTTTGCCGTCGCAACACCACATCGACTTCTCCATCAACTTGTCTCGAAGAAGAACTAAAGATGACGTATCAAAGAAGAAGATCAACTGCACAATTGTATGTTATAATGTATTCGGATAAATACCATCCTAGATAGATACAACTTTCAACCCGCTTTTGCTTCTTGCAAGTACGGGACACTTTAAACTTACAATCGTCGCCACAACTCGTGATGGTAAACCATTCCGCAGAGTTGATTTCATCACAAACCAATCTTTCGCCTTTTACTAAAGATTGCTGTGGAATCGACTCAACGAATGCGGCTTCAACCAATTTCTGTCTTTCCTCCCTCTGGGAGGGCCCCCTCCATTTCGCATATCTGTTTCACTTGTGTTTCTTCATCCATGCCGCACAAATATTCGTCTATTTTATGTCGTACTTCCGTCAACAACACATCAGTTCATCTTGGGATACACGTTGTAATCTGGGTTGACAACGCGGCATGCTGACTTGGTGTTGGCACGACGCAGGCGGATGTAGCCGTCCTCGCCCCAATCTGGACCCCACGAGTTCTTGATTTTGAAGTATGGAGTGCCATCGACATCGTTGCCATAGCCGACGGCCAGCACGGCATGGTCCACGTCACCGGCCTCGCACTGACGAAGCACGCCGCCGTTGTATTGCTTCCATTGGTCGTTGCCGGCGCTGACGCCAACAACAACGTGTTGCTGCGCCACAGCATTCAGCAACGCCGCTTCGGTGCTGGGCAGGCGGACGATGTCGAACGACAGTTCATGTTTGCGGCAGCCCTGTTGACTGCAGGCCACCGCACGCTTGCGCTTGTAGTTGGCGTACGGATAGGCATCGTTGAGACAAATGCCGCCCTTGTTCTTGACAAACTCGAGTGCGTAGTCCGAGAATCCGCCCTGGCAGTCATCGCCGTCAGGGTACACGCAGCTCACAAGCTGCTGCTGCGAGAATGATGCCCTCCCTCTATCTTCGACCTTGTACACATGTTCATTTTCATTCATGTGTGCTCGAATCTTCCTCTATCCTCTATCACTTCTCGTCGAAATACACATTGAAATCTGCTTTGATTGCATGCTATCTCTCCGGAAGGCTTTGTCCAATTCCTGTTGGCCTTTTTCACTTTTATCCAGTTCTGCAACTGTCTATCACCAACCAGATGATCGAAAACACAGCATGCTGGACACGACGGATGGAGCTGTCGTCGCGCCAATCCCTGACCGCCACGAGTTTTTGATCTTGAAGTGCGCTGTGTCGTCAGCATCCTTGCACTCGCCGACGACAGCAACAGCAACAGCTCATCTTGCGACGCACGTTGCAGTCGGCATTCAACAAGCAGCACACGTAGGCATGTACCGACTTGATGTTGCAGATTGCATTCTTGTCGCGTTCACTCGTTGCATATTGTTTCCCATACATACCCAGAGTATCTTCCACCTTGTCTTCTTCTTCAACATCATCACGCATGTCACTGCAAGTTGCAATGCCCTTTCGATCGCTGCTCGCCCGTGACCCGTCCTCTCGCCATTCGGCGCCCTGGCCTGGCCTGGTGCTTGCGAACGTGCGTGCACGTCCCAGAATCCGAAGCCAGCGCCAGCTGGATCTCTGACGCGCCCGCTGATTCGTGCAAATTACCCATCTGGCACGCGCCCATTGGCCAAAACCCCCATCCGGCACTGGCCCGGTCCTGTTGGTGCGTCTTGCCCGCGTCGTCAACCCTGGTTGAGATTGCCATTGGCGCTGCCATTGGGATTGGGATTGGGAGTGGGGACAGTCACGTTATGAGTACGAATAGCCCCAAGAGCGCCGTGCCGAGCGCAGTCGAAGTGGTGCTCAGCAACGCCGCACGCACAGCGCAGATGCCCGGCAAGAAAGTGGGCGCCGTGGTGCGCAACGACTGGCTGCATGTGGCGTTCTGGAAGAAGCCGCTGGAGCTCATGGACACCTCACATGGCCCCTCGCACGGCAGCTCTCCTCGCTCGGCCGCTGACACGGGCAATGTGCAAGACGGAGACGGTGGTGGTGGTGGTCATGAAGATGATCTGGAGCGCACGCTCGGGCTCTTCGATTTGATCATGATCGGCATCGGCGGCACGGTCGGCCCAGGCGTGTTCGCCACGGCGGGCCTCATCGCCAGCGTCTACGCCGGCCCCGCAGCGGTACTGAGCTGGATGATCGCGGGCATCGGCTGCATCCTCAGTGGATTGTCGTTCATGGAGCTGTCGTGTCTGATCCCGTCAGCCGGAAGCACGTACGCGTATGCATACCATGCACTCGGTGAGTTGCCGGCGATGTTTGCCGGCTTCCTGCTCACGCTCGAGTACGGCGTGTCCAGCGCCGGCGGTGCACGCAGCTGGAGCGATAAGTTCACGAGTTGGCTGTCGACCGAGTTTGGGATTGTCGGGCCGGAGTGGATGAAGCCCAAGGACTCGATCGTGGATCTGTACGCTGGGTTGATGATGGCCACGTGCGTCGTTATCGTGCTTGGCGGTATGCAAGCGGGCAAGATCCTGGTCAACGTCGTCACGATGACCAAGATCAGCGTTGTGCTCTTCATCATCTGCTTTGGGTTGATGAAGTTCGACGTGAACAACGTGACGCCATTCATCCCCGAATCAAGCGTCAACGACATGGGCCAGGTCGTGTTTGGCTTGCCAGGCGTGTTCCTCGGAGCAAGTGCCAGCTTCTTCGGCTACATCGGCTACGACGAAGTGTGCTGTCTCGCTGGGGAAGCCAAGAACCCGACGTACAACATCCCTCGCGCTGTCATTGGCACCATCGTCGGTGCGGCCTTCTTGTCGACCATGGCGACGTTTGCGCTTGTGGGCATGCAGAAGTACACCGAGATCGACCCAGGCGAGTCGTATGGCACAGCGTTCGTGCACAATGGGTGGTCATGGGCATCCACCGTGGTGTCGACGGGTGAGGTCTTCACGATGCCGATCACGACATTCATTGGCTTCCTCGCCCAGCCTCGCGTCCAGTACGCCATGGCCAAGGACGGTCTGTTGCCGGAGATTTTCGCACGCGTGGACCACCATGGCAACCTCTTCCACGGCACGCTCATCTGCGGCGCCACCATCACCGTGCTTGCGATCTTCGTGCCGTTCAAGATCCTTTGGGACTTCATCTCGCTAGGAATTCTGGTCGCCTTCAACCTCACCAATGCCTCGCTGTTGCTCGTGCGCGCGACTCGCATCAAGGACACGACGGCCACGACCTCAAATCGCCGCGAGATCCATTCGCACGTCATCGGGGGCTTCATGCTCACGTCGTTCATCGCTGCATACCACTGGCAGAAGAGTGTCATCGGCGTTGTCGAGCTGGACGAAGATCCAGACAAGCAGACGCGGTTCAATCGGTATATGCACACATTTGGACCCACCGTGGCGATGATCTTCTCCGTCATCGCGTGTGGCCTCATGTTCACGCTCAAGTACCTGGAGATGTCGTCGTCACCGTCACTAGATTTGGATGATGACAAAGATCTGGATCTGGCGCCGCCGCAGTTAGTGCGTTCATCTGACTCGGAAGAAGAGATTCACGGTTCCAAGCTCCAGAACCGACGCCACGCCGATGGCAACGATGGCGATGACGACGACATCGGCGAGGTCTCGGATTTGCGGCTGGAGGATGGCCACAACCGCAAGCTCACGGCTCTGCCTGCAACCGAGTCGGAAGCGGACGAGTTGGACACCCGCCTCAGCGACTTGGACGACGACGACAACGGCAAGCCACAGACGTTCCAGGCGCCATTCGTGCCGTTCTCTCCGTGCATCGCCATTTTCTTCAACTGGTTTCTGTTTTCGCAAATGAATGCGTCAGCCGTTGTGCTCATTGTGCTGTGGCTCTTGCTGGCAGTGACCGTGTACATGGCGTACTCGAGACACCACAGCCTTGGTCGACAGCAAGTGTCGTATCAGCCCGTGACTGAAGTGAAAAACTAATACTCTATACTATATCAGATAATGTTAACTATCACTTTCGAATAACAGTCTGTAACCGGGCGTCGTTATTTGCTGGAAGCGGAGCACGGTGGCAACCAGAGCGCAACGATGATCGATCCGGCAGCGTACGATGAAGACGTGTACCGCGAGACGCTGCTGCAGCACATGCGCAAGATGGAGATGATCGTGTTCGATGCCGTCTTCGTGCCGCAAGCGCTCACAAACGAGCCCATTTTGATCGCCGTCACCAGCACTGGCCACATGATCTGCTTCGCCATGGGCGATCTGATGGTAAGACGCTCACTATTCCGAGGCATGGATCCGCTTGATTGCGACAATTCTTAGCAGTGACCCCCTGGTTCTATTTAAGGGTCCTGATTATTGGGAGGGCGTCAAAACGGGATGGTACGGTGCTACTTCGTTGCATTGTTCGCACACCATTATTGGGGGCCACAATCTCACTGGTGGTGTTTGTTGCAGCAACCCGACCCACCCAGGCCCCACGTACATGTTCCAGGCCCACCCGACCCAGATTTACTCGATCGAGTTTGCCGGGGATTCGACCAATCCACTTGTCATCAGGTCCGTTCACGTGGATGACTTGTTGGCTTTGGTCGACTAACCTGATGCTTGGGACATGACGACAGCGGTGGCGATCAAGATTTCCGAACATGGAGGTGGGCAGACATCCAGCAAGCGCTGCAAGATCCAGCGTCCGCCTCAGCTCCGCAGCCGGTTGGCATCTACACATTGGATCGGAAGGCTATCGGGTTCCGTGGTGCTATGGCCGCTTTCAACGAAACGAATGACATTGCGGTCGTTGCCAACAAGCAACATGTGTTCCTGGCTGGCGGTGATAACAATGCCCATGAGTGGGATTTGCAGGCCGAGCGCTGTGTCCGTCAATACGAAGCTCATGATGATTACTTGCACGCTGTGCAATACCTCAACCACACGCAAGAGCTAGTGACCGCGTCGGAAGATGGTACAGTCGGTGTTTGGGATACGCGCAGCAACACGACGCCTGAGATACTACGTCCACAGCCCACACAAGAGAGCAAGGCCAACAGACAGACGTCATCGGGCTCCAGCACTGCGTTGTGGGCAAGTTCCTTGGCCATGGACAGTTCTGAAACATGGCTGGCCTGTGGTGGTGGCCGCAAGAAGTCGACGACGGAAGGTTTCATCAGCATGTGGCATTTGCCATCGCGTGTTCCAGTCCACTTCACCGAGACACCAAGCAACGTCCATGACCTCGCCTTCCACCATACCAGTTTGCTCACTGTAGGCAACGAGCCGAGCATGAAAAAGTGGAACCGAAGCTCCGGTGCGTTGTTGGCAACGGCCCACTCAACACTACCATGTGCACAGTTTTGTGTCGTCGATCAAGCAACGGACATGATCGCCGTCGGCGGTGCAGCGCCCTTGGTCGACGTGTTCATGATGCCTGGCGTGGTAAGCTTCACTCTTTCCGTGGACTAAGAAGTACGTTTTACCGTGCCGCTCCTGGTAGCTGTGGAATTTAGATAGCCATTCCGTTGACGTTCACACGCGCACAGCGCGCAAGGATTTGCTCCGTTATAATGGGAGCCAGCTGCAAATTGAGGATCCAGACAACCGGAACAGCATTCACGCAAACAAAACTGGGCCACACCACAGCGTGGATCGCCTGCGCCATGTATGCGTGGGTGGAGACTGCACGCATCATGTTTGTCGTGGGATTCGCGCAGTCCACCTCTGGCGGGTTTGGCGCGACGTTTGGCTGGCTTCCTGCAGGAGGGGACTCACGTTGCGTATCTGTTCTAGAAGACTTTTTGCATCCCAGCGGCAACAACAGGAATGGCACCGGATGAGCTGATCAGTTTGAGATCAAACGTTGATCCCTCATGCATTTGGGCATCCGTTGACGCCGCTCGGTTGCACTCATCTGTCGCCAACATTGACATGTTGGCTGTGGGATCTGATTACCGCCGCGCAAAAACCGAGCAAGTCTTATTGCGCCTTCGATGGCATCATCAGTTGTGGTGAACTCACTCACGCTGCGGCGGTCACGTGAGTGCTTGTCGTGCTCGGCACGGTGTTGGCAGCTCCGATGAATGAAGCGGTCGTGCTGACCCTGATAGCGTTCTGTCCACAACAATCAGCGAGCGATTTCAACGCTTCAGATTGTGCGTATGCTCTTTGGCAATCGAGCCACTTCCGGTGATGCCGCGAACGCGTGCAACACGCTGCACCTGGTCATCGCTTTCACCACCGCGTGGTTTCTGTGCATTGCAGCTGACTGCTGACGCTCGAAGGCGACCCTTACACTTCGGAAGAGCCCGACCACCTGCACTGTGCCTGTCAGGCTGGTAACACGCATGCCTTGCTTTCCCTCCTGGATGTGAGTTGCAAGAAGTGATGCAATCGTTCTGCCGAAGATGGACGTGATGATGGATGCACCTACTTTGTCCAGAGAGGCTTGGTCCGGCAGATCCCGACGGCGCACACCACCACCAGCTCCCACAGAACCACCACCACGAGCGCGTTCCAGCCTCTCTCTCTCCTCTCTCTCATTGCTGCTGTCATTTTCCATTCCGCCAGCTTCCGAGCACATCTAGCACCAAGCCCTCAAGAATGAAGATTGCCGCCTGCGTCACCTCGGTTGCTGCTGCGCTCCTCAGCGTCGCTGCTGCCAGTGAGCTCGTGATCGAAGACCACCCAGAGCACCACGCTCGCTACCTGCGAGAACTGACGTCGCTCCGCGATGAGCTCTCGGCATGGCAGAATAGCCGTGCTGGTCGTGCGTCCGTGGAAATGGGGCTGTACGACTTCATTGGCCAAGAACAAAACGTCAGCTCCACGCCCAACGATCCTGACGAGTACATCAAGCGCTTCTACCTCACCAAAGTCGGCATCGAGGCGTCGTCCAAGGCCAACCCAGAAGCCGTCTTCACGACCAACACGGCGTACACGCTCATGACCAAGAAGGAGTTCGCCAAGTTCCTGGGCACGCGTTCGCGTCGCAACCGCGATCTCCAGCAGGTCGAGAACGAGGACAACAACGTCGAGCGTGAGTTGGCCCGCAGCAACCGCCCAGACAAGGTTGACCACGTCGCCAGCGGCTGTGTGGCTGTGCCGAAGGACCAGGGCAGCTGTGGTTCGTGCTGGACATTCTCGACGGTCGGTGCGCTGGAAAGCGCCTACTGCCTGAAGTACGGCAAGAACCCGACGTTCTCGCAGCAGCAGCTTGTGAGCTGCGTGTACCCTGACGGCGATGACTGCCAGGGCGGATTCTCGGACTACGCACTCGAGTTTGTCAAGAACAAGGGCGGCATTTGTCTCAACGATGCCTATCCGTACGCCAACTACAAGCGCAAGCGTGCGGTGGCCTGCAGTCAACAGGGCTGCCGCAAACAWGAACTGTCGTTCGACATCGTCCGCCTGCCCRGCACCGAAGCGGCGTTGCTGAATGCTGTGGCGCAGCAACMCGTTGYTGTTGGCGTCAGCGCCGGCAACGACCAATGGAAGCAATACAACGGCGGCGTGCTTCGTCAGTGCGAGGCCGGTGACGTGGACCATGCCGTGCTGGCCGTCGGCTATGGCAACGATGTCGATGGCACTCCATACTTCAAAATCAAGAACTCGTGGGGTCCAGATTGGGGCGAGGACGGCTACATCCGCCTGCGTCGTGCCAACACCAAGTCAGCATGCCGCGTTGTCAACCCAGATTACAACGTGTATCCCAAGATGAACTGATGTGTTGTTGACGGAAGTACGACATAAAATAGACGAATATTTGTGCGGCATGGATGAAGAAACACAAGTGAAACAGATATGCGAAATGGAGGGGGCCCTCCCAGAGGGAGGAAAGACAGAAATTGGTTGAAGCCGCATTCGTTGAGTCGATTCCACAGCAATCTTTAGTAAAAGGCGAAAGATTGGTTTGTGATGAAATCAACTCTGCGGAATGGTTTACCATCACGAGTTGTGGCGACGATTGTAAGTTTAAAGTGTCCCGTACTTGCAAGAAGCAAAAGCGGGTTGAAAGTTGTATCTATCTAGGATGGTATTTATCCGAATACATTATAACATACAATTGTGCAGTTGATCTTCTTCTTTGATACGTCATCTTTAGTTCTTCTTCGAGACAAGTTGATGGAGAAGTCGATGTGGTGTTGCGACGGCAAACACGCCTGCGATGGTGGCGCCGACCAGCCCTCCGACCATACATCCTCTGTGTGCTTGGATGTTGCGGCGCCGAGCGAAGTAGATGCCACTGGTGATCGATCCGATCGTAAATGTCGACAGACCGTGGATCCACGAGAACTCGCCCGGGTTGAGCTGCTTGATACCGTACGATGAGAACGCCGTTGTAAGCATCGTTCCTGTCCACACGCGCCCCAGCAGTTTATGCTTTGTCGTGCCTTTCTTCTGGCTCAAGACGACGGCGCCGAGACCGACACTCGCCAGCGCGGCCGCCGTGTGGCCGACCGTGACAGCGCCCCACGCGTGACTTGCGTCGGTCGAGTCGGTCTTGACTGAGTCCTGTGCCGGCAGTCCAGACATCGCGCTCTGCGTCGTTCTTGCTTCTCCGCGATCGGGTGTCGAATGAACGATTTGCCGTGCAGCACGCCTCCAGAGTGGGCAACGCAGTGGTTTCGAATGTGACCCACAACTTGTGGGCGGCCCACAAGTTATATGGCTCACTGGGCCATAGTCGAAACTACTTAAAGAACACTTCGATCGAAGCATTCCCATCACGGGATACCAACGACAAAACGCTGTCGCGATTATTAATACTTGAGCGCTTCTTCTCAAGCAGTGGTGAAACCGTAGACGTCGCCGTCCAGCACAGCCTCCAGTGCCGCGGTCACGTGCTTCTTCTTCGTGAACTTGGGCAGCTCCAAGCGGTTGAAGCACGAGTGGCTCTTGATGTACGGACACTCGTACACGTCCACGCCTACCAGTGTGAATGGACTCAGTCGTCCGTCGTAACTCGTTAGTGCAGCGAAGCCAGCAACTGGGACGCGCGACGACCCAGTCGCAAAGTGGAGCAGGCGGCGCTGGGATGCCACCGGCAAGGCACGCACCGCTGCCCAGAACCACTTGAGCACCGGGTGCTCGTGCAGGTCTGCCGAGTATTTCGAATGCTTCTCCCAGTCGTCCACGTCAATGCTGTCGGTGCCCGACAACACCAGATCGAACTCTTCCGGATCGAAAGACATGAGGAGGTGCTGAGGGATGACTTCGTAAAAGCCCGTGAGGAACATCTGCAGCTGGACCTGGATGCTCTCGAACAGCTCATAGCGAACGCGAAGATCCACAAACTCACGCTTGTTGTCGTCGATCACAGCCACGCTCTGACCGTCTGGAATAAGGTCGATGTCAACATCGTCGCCGTTGATGCGCTTCGACACACTGAAAGTCAGAGCCAAGGACTCGGCGCCGTCGTTGTCCAGCAGCCAACGCAAGTTCTTGTACAGACTGGGGTCATGGAATTGCAGGTCGTCAAAGCTCACAGGCATTCCGAGAATCGTCTTGAGCAACGGCAGCGATAGATGGAATCCCCACGTCACGCCCTCCAGCAACGCGCGGCCGAGAATGCGTCCGACGGCGTAATACTGACGCTTGTAGTCATCTCCTGATGCAGCGTGTGGATCGAGCGAATACGAGCGCTCCGATTCGTTGACCATTACGAAGAGACCCGTCGCTGGATCGGCAAGCTGCTCGGCCAAGAGGATGAACCATTCGCGAAGAAGTCCGCCGGCGTCGGAACCTTTCTCGTTGAGAAACGTCACGCGAAGACGCACACGCACATTTGCAGGATCGACCGTGCTGAACAAGATGAGCGAGTCACGCAGCACGAGTTCTCGCTCGATAGAGAGCTTCAGGAGGCGATGGTTGTCGGCCTTGCTCAATCCCGTCGTCGTCTGCACCAAATGCGAAAATCGCGATGGGAAGTCGACGCCAGCGATCATCAGCGCTTCTTTGCACTCTGCAGCCGGCACTGGTTGACCCACAGGGAAGACAGCGGCATCTGCTTCCAATGCGTTCACCAGCACTAAGGTCTGCTTGTCTGGCAGCGAGTGCGCTGATGCATTGGACGGACGTGGGGAGTCAGATCCTTCGTGAGTTGCCCGGAATTGCACGACGTGAGCTACGTGGTTTACTGTAACAGGTTGGTTCTCCAAACCACCAGCGCGGAACCAGAACATCTTTTGCCCTCGACGTCCATCTTCCTCGTCCACTGGCGCCGCCGCAGGACACGATGCAAGCGCGCTTCCATGGGCGCGTTCTTTGCTTTCTTTGCTTTCTTTGTGTTGAGATCTTCGCCACAGAGACTGCAGCACGCAAACCGCATGACGTTCTCGAAAGCGCAAGCTGGACAGACCACGAAGCCCTCGGTCACATCCCTGCAAATCACACCTGCTGGTCAGAACATCCGCACGCACAGAACAAGCAAGCAGTGGCATTGTCACGCACTTGAGAGCTGCGTCGAGGCGCTCGGCAGCGGCGCTACGAAGCAATATTAAAGGTCGACGTTTGGTTATTATAGCTGCAGTCATGGTCGGTCAAGGATCGAATGTGCAACGTACTCAGGCAGCAGAGGCGCATGCAGCATCAGCTGATGATGCGAGCGAGTGTCACTTCGGTGGCAACAATACACCAACGCCACCAGGATCAGCACGGTTGTGCAGAAGAAGATAACGATGGCGATGAGCACGTAAGTGCCGTCCTCCATAGCTACTTTGAATGGGCGTGTCGCTTTACTTGTGGCGGGGGCGCCCGGCACTCACGCTGGTCTTGGCGGTCGCGAATGATGTGCATCACCGTGCAAAACGCAGCGTTGGACACAACATGGAGTGCTATGTGTCCAACGTGGTGTTGTGCTTTCGGGCACTGATACTAGTGGTATCCGCAAGACACACTTCTTGACCACTGTGACGACTGTAGAAGCGTAGGAGCATTCCCAGCAAACTGCGGGACAAAAGCTGCTACAACGAAGCATGGCTGCGAGTAACTCGCCTTAAATGCGCAGCCAACGTACACAACCGTCAAGTCGATGTGCTGGATGTTGGAGCACTGACCAAGATACTCGTGCACTGGCCAGAGCTGCCCATGCAGCACAGTTTCTTCTTCGAAATGTTGTCCCAGCCAGCATCGCTCCACGCGCTTCACTCAAGCAACAACCAGCGTTGTCTAGTCTCTCAGCTTAAGCG
>NSDO01000123.1:2938-46107 GCA_002286825.1 Lagenidium giganteum
CCGCATAATCGCTGGAGCCACCCAAAGAACTGAGGAAACTCCAGTTGCTGTGTTGAAGACTCACGTCATCCACGACAGCTGAGAAGATTGCTTGTTGGTCGAAGTAGTCCAAGGAATCGCCTACATACGCCAAGGTCGAAGACAGAAGACCAGGTCGGTTTCCGGAGTGCTCCACCACACCGTGAGCACCTTGTCACTCTGTTCGTCGATCTGGAGAAAGTCGTGCTGCATACTAAACACTTCATTGCTGCCTTTGCCGCCTTTGCGTTCCGTGTAAATGTAGTTGAATTGCTTTGCCTGCGCTGCAGAATGAATCCCAAMAATCGAGACGGAGACGAGCGACAAAAAGTACCACTGAGCAGGTGTCTCGGACACGTGCGGTAGCGACACATTTTGGGCGTAATCCATCGTAAGCACAATGTGATTAGCGCTTGCAGTCGCACAATCAGCTTTGTACTCGAGTCTAATCGCAGTAAAACAATAYGAGTCTTATCGACCAGCGTAATAMAAAATGACAYTTATCGTACCTCATGGTTCRAGCAGCTTCTRCATGTTGGCCAAGCAGCTCGGCAGTTTCTGGTGGTACTCCGTTGCGTAGTGCATTAGCATAAATGCTGCACTGGTCACACACGTGCGACCGCGGGCTACGAATGCCAATGAGAGGGCACATCTTCTGCAGSAACWGTCGAAATGCTGGCTSTGATGGGATCTCAASTTCGTGGTTCGGCTGTTCATTCTGCCATGCCATCAGCATCTCTCCACGAAGTCTTTCCCACGTGAAATAGCTTGGTAGAAGGCGGTGATTTTCCGTTGTAGTCGTCTTTAGCACCCTMCCATTTTCGGTTGTTTGCTTCCTCACACGCACTGGTACAGGCTCGCCAACTTGGTCAGCAAAGTCGATAAACCATTTCACAATCTTGTCAGTATCCAAGCGCTTGGCGTAACCATTCCGCTTGTTACCGTGCTCTTTCGGATTGAATAATTGGCCGCCGCGAATGCGCTGGCGAAAACGCGCTATCGTCGCGGCAGAGTACCAGTAACACGCACAAAATACGTCGCGACAAACTTCGCCAACCAAGGGAAGATGATATTGGTAGCGAATGCGAACACCCTTCCCGCGCTTTCGTTTCCCACCGGCAGCATCGCAATGACTTAGAATTGCCAGCGCTGTGAGCGCACTCGTCTTCTTCTCTTCTGCCGTCAGAGCGTCGATGGAGATGAAAAACGCCTCAAGCGCGGCGGCTTTCCCAGTGACACACCTSCGATCGCAAGTGTCATCATGAACCGCCTTTGTCACTCTGTCGCGCAGTGCCGCCCGTGATGTGCATTGTGTGACGTTGGCATCCTCGCTTTCACTCTCGTCGGTTGACCCAGGCGGTGACTCGCTCTCCTCGCCCAGACACTTCTTGATCGCTGTCCATCGTTTTCGACACTGCTCTCTCGAGTCGATTTCAAGGCGATCACGTATAAGTACGAGTTTTCGTGCCCAATCAAACGGGCGTTTTTTTACGAAAACGTTCAATGGTGTATTAGGCTCATTATGTTCTACGTTGTCTCAGATGAGCATATCCAATTTTATTTTCAGGGTAGTAAGAAACGGAATATTCAAATGGCGCATACTGCGATGATCTCCAGAGCTCTCGCCATCTATTGCCACCTTTCCGAGCTCCATACGAGATCTGATTGCCAAGATATGCCCAACGAGGTGCGGTCATTTATCACCTTCGGATTTTGCATTCTGCCTCGTTTCCTCCCATGTATGCTCCAAAACTCGTCAAAAGTGATGCTGGCTTGCTCGGATTGTTTCTGAAATGAAACCGCGTAAATTTCCCAATATTACCGATAAGCAATCGAAGGTGAAAAATTCTCGGTCAGTTGATTGGTCAGTTGAGCATCACTAATCAGCCACTAACGTGGCGGAGAACCAGTTTTGGTGCTCTCATTGGTCATTAACATCCTACCCTGAATCCTAAATTGGAAGCCAGCAGTGCCCTGACATCCTTGCCGGATGAGGCAATTCGACAGAGACCTGAATTCCACTTTGGACCCCAAACCGAGTGCCAACCAAAGGCTATTCTGAGCCAACCGTAGCAAGACATGCGAATCGCCGACCTGCTGTGTGATCCAGATGCTGTCGCTTGTGCGGAGAGGCACAAGCAAGCATGGTTTGACGACGGCAACATTCTTTGGCTCGCTAGCGATGACGCAGATGAAAGCATCGAAGGCGACGATGAGGTCCCAATGGCAACAGCGACAACGCCAATTCTGCCCGAAACAACCCTGGAATCCTCGACAGCACTTGTTGACAACGATCTCGTCGCTGCCGTACTAGATCAAGGGATGTGTCAGTGTGTCAATGACGACGAGGAGCAGTGAAATGGTTCAACCAGTGTGCTTCACCAAAATTCCTCAGCAAGCGTTTGGAGCGATGAATACGGCGATATGTGATGACCGCGTGACCCAGCCGATTCGTCAAATTTATCTCGCTATTGTGCAAAGTGGACTCGACGCAAACGCGCAATTCTCACAACATGCACGACAAAAGTTCACCCTCCGCATGTGGAATGTGAGGGTTTGCCGTTCCGTTCTAGAAGGCATTATTGACGTCAGTCACAACACCACGGGCTACGACTTGAAGGACCTCAAGCGCAAGAGGTCCGCGCGTGTGTTTCCAGCATACGAAGGTCGGGCAACACGATCCGGAGTCATTCAGCATACGTCGTGACATTTTTGGTAAGATACGCAGAGCTACTTGGAGTTCCAGTGTAACGGGACTATGAATCCCGTTACCACAGCTTACACTGTGTGCAACTCGAGGAAGCGTGTTGCTTGAGCGAGGTCACCTCCTCGCTCCCTTGTCCGCACGAATGGCTGACGTACGACGTGCGTGGCGGACGGTAAAACCTGAACTGAATATATTGTTGGGTTCTTATATCCTACTAAGAAATATACCAAAACCTACATGTCCTACAAATGAAATATTTATATCTATTCTACTGAAGAACCCCATTGGCTGATAATGCCCATTATTTCAGCCAATCATGTGATGGGACCAAATGGCCCATTACATCACCCCCCTCTTAAAGTGCGAGTCACGGAGGTGGACGAGGATGGCGCAGAAAGCGAGGCGGTGATGGCACTCGACTTGCGCAACTGGCGTGTGGCAGTGGGGTCGTTGAGACCGCACTGCATTCTTGAAGAGAGGCGACAGCGCACAGGTGCTGCTGCGCACAGAACGAGATTGAACCAACCCCGAGTTGGTTCCAAGCAAAGATCGGCGATGAGTGCACGGAGTCGCTCACCGAGCGACTCAGAAGAAGGAGAACTCCGCGACTTGTGCACCTTCCAGCTTGGGCGCGAAGGTGCTTGGAGTTGTAATGTGCGAGGATCGCTCTTGCATCGAGCGATCCAGGAAATCGAAGAAGCAATCGACGGGAGACGCGCGCCAATCGCGCGCGTCATTCGCGACTACGAGCGGCTGATGCGTGACGAGCGATCTCTCGTCGTCACGCTGGACTTGGTGAATGAACTTGGGGGAGGTGGTCCGTTGTGGACCATCCTCGACGAGAATCGCTATCGAGCATTCGAGCGACTCAGACACGCTGAGGACGAAGGCGACGAGGACCGGTGTGAAGTGCCAGTCCAGCGTCGCGACGTGAACCCGCCGCGACGCAACCAACTGGACTCAAGCTACCCCGAGGTGGATGCTTGGGATCGCCGCCTTCTTCATGATCGCGACAGCGTCGATGCCGACGTGCATCGACGCATCTTCGTACGTTAGCGCCAAGCACGCGGCAAAGATCCCAACGTGAGGGGTCCTGCGCTCCGACAAGCTTGGAACGCCTGCGTCGTCCTCTACAATCGGGGTTCGATTGGAGTCACCACCGAGCGTCGGCAGCGCGATCGGTCCTTGTACTCGCTCACGGCGGTGCGAGACGAAGTTCATCGCGTCTGCGCACGAAACAGACGCCCTTGTTATTCCTACTTGCGCTGCACCCATTGCCCTGGGTGCGTGAGCTATGCGGCCATGCGTCCCACGCATGACGATTGGGATCGAAGTCGGCGCCGTGCACCGCTGGACGATGAGGAGTCTCGACGGATTGAGAGACTCGATGGGATCTTGTGGGAGTCTCGCGCACAACGACCGACAACTACTCGTCGCTATGAAGATGCGGTCGACGTTCATACGCGAGTAGAACGTCACGAACGTCGCGAGCTGGCTCGCGACGTGGCTCCCATGTATCCTGATCTGCAGGATACCCCAGCCATCGGACGCGATAGAAGCGTTCCGAGGCACGTCGCTTTCCACGGCGAGCTGACGACAGGCGAATTTGGTGGTCCACGAGACGATCGACGGTCCAGCGTCGGTGCCCCGACGCATCAACCAACGGAGGTGGCGCGTCTCGAACGAATCGAGGCGCTTTGCCGACAGACGTCTGACGAGGTCGCGAGGATGGCGGCGGCACTGCGAACGACGCAGGCGCATGTCGAAGTCGTCCGCCGCGAGCGTCACTTGTTGATGAATGAGCTCCGCGAAGTGCGAGCGGAGCTCCGGACTCCAGCGAGCAGCACCGAGTGCTGCGACCGCGGCTGCTGTGATGGCTGCGTCGCCGTCGATGATGGCGACGCCTTGGGGTTGGCCTTGGGGACCCCCAATGATGACGAGTGCTGGTGGGACGGCGCCACCGCCGGCGCCGTCGATTGCTGCACCGCGCCACGCTCACGTGACGCCACCCCCTGTTGCTGGGCCGACTCTTCTCCCGCCACCACCTCGCGCGGCGCCGCCACCGACGTCTGCCGGGAGTGAGACAACCGTGACGCTGACGCGACACGAGACCAAGCCACTCTGGTCGCGCTGAAAGTGATGCTCGTGTTGAAGATAGCGCTTGAGGCGCCCAACGTAAAACGTTGGGTGCAAGCGCATCGCTGACGGGATGTCCAGTGTGTAGGCGTGTCCTCTGGCACGCAGCACGGTGAACGGCCCAATGTATCTCGGCAGCAACTTGGTGGAACCCAAGTTGCTCACTGCATGTGTAGCCGAGTTAGCTGTGGATAGCATAACTTGGTCACCAACACGGAATACTTCGGCGTTCGAGCGGTTGTGTGCATCCGCTCGTTCTTTCTGTTGATCCATGGCTTCAGCCATGGAGTCTCGCACGAATCGCATGATTGCATCACGCGATTCCACAAATGACGTCACGGCTGGGGACGTCAGGTTGATCTTCTGCGATGGTGCGAAACCATCGCGCTCGTTGTTCGCTCCTTCTTGGACTTGGAGCGGGTGTGGTTTCGCTCCACTTGCAACGTCTTCGTTGAGCGACACACTTGTCGCTCTCGCCATTGAGCGAGTGATGCATCTCCCCGGTCGCAACGCGCTCGGAGCTTGTTGGGGCTTCACGGGAGAGTCAGCCACTGCTGACTCAGTCTTCGAGCCAGCTTGCACGGGCTCATGCTTGCTTGCGGCGTCGTTGTGGGAATCAGTTGTTCCTGGTTCATTTTCTGCGGCCGCGTCGTCGTTGGAGTCCACCACGGCTGACTCACGTCCTGCATCATCAGGAGCGTCGCTTGTTCCAGCAGGCAAGCGTTGCTGGGACCCTCCCCCACCAAGAGTGGAGGCACCATCCAAAATAGACACCGGCAGACGCGGGTGTCGACCATAGTTGACGAAGAATGGCGTCAATCCTGTCGACGCATGCACCGCGTTATTCAACGCGAATTCCGCCATGGGCAGGAATTCCGACCAGCGTGTGAACGACGTGGCGTAGGAACGCAGCACGTCCTCGGGCGTGCGGTTGACACGCTCAGTTTGGCCGTCTGTCTCTGGATGGGCGGCCGTCGACATCTGCAGTCGCGTTCCCATGCGACGCATGATGGCGCGCCAGAACGTGGCCGTGAACAACGGATCACGGTCAGAGACCAATTCTTCAGGCATTCCGTGGTGACGGAATACCACATCCATGAAGGTGCCCGCAGCATCTTCCGACGTGATCTGACGCGACACCGGAGCAAGATGCACCATCTTGCTCAGCCGATCGACAAACACCAGGATGCCGGTGCGTTGCACGGCATCTGGCGGAAGGCCAAAGATGAAGTCCATCGACACGGACTTCCAACAATCGCACGGAACTGGCAGCGAGCGCAACGGCGCTCGCATGGCGGGTGCTTGCTTAGTGCGCTGGCACACCTCGCAGGTCTTGACGTACTTCCGCACCCACCGATACATGTGAGGCCAGTGGAACGAGCGCGCGAGCGCGAGGAACGTCTTCTCGCTCCCCAGATGCCCACTCGTTGGGGCATCGTGATGTTCCCAAATAAGACGAAGGCGCAAGTCTTCGTCCACTGGAACAACCACCCGAGATTGTTCGGCCGCATTGACTTGGTACCACAGCAAGCCATCTTGGAGTGCGTAGCGATGCATACGCGCTCTCACCTTTGTCGACACAGGCGTCAGGGAAGTCTCGCTTGGCTCGGACAGGTGGCCGAGCAGCGCACGACAAAGGCATCGTGCTGGTACGCTGCGATGATCTCCTTACGCAACGTGCTCGACACGTGTGTGACAGAATTGAGAGTCGCTCCATCGAGCGACCCCAAGCGAAGACAACGGATGCACGAACATTGTGCGTCGTCGGACGATCCATGCTCGCGAGGATCGCAGTCGGGTATTCGAGAGAGAGCATCCGCGAGGATGTTCTGCTTGCCGGGCTTGTAGAGTACAACAAAGTTGCACTCCGAGAAGAACGAGAGCCAGCGTGCCATCCGCTGACTCAAATGCGGACTCCGCGTCGCCGTTCGCAGCGACGCGTGATCTGTGTAGATCACAAACTTCGATGTTCCGAGCAAGTAGACTCGGAACTTGACAAGWGCGTACTTCATCGCGAGTAGCTCCTTGTCATGCACTGGGTAATTTCGYTCCGCCGGCTTGAGCTGGCGGGACTGGTACGAGATGACGCGCTCCTGCTGCGCGTGGAGGTAGTTGGCCAGACCCAACCACTGCCTCAGGTGCTTGGCATTCCGGGGAACCGGCCATGCAGCAATGGCGTCGACCTTCTCAGGATCGACGCGGACACCGTTGACACCCACGAAATCTCCAAGAAGTGAGATTTCCTTCGCGAAGAAGATGCACTTCTTCAAATTGGCGTACAGCTTCTGCTGTCGCATCACAACGAACACCTCCCGTAGGTGTTCCAGGTGCATCTCGACTTCGGTCTTGTCACCCACAGCGCGACTGTGGATGAAGAGGTCGTCGAAGTACGAACTCGCAATCGCACGCAGGGGTCTTATCACCTGCGTGACCATCCGGTTGAAAGTCGCAGGGGCATTCTTCAGCCCCTGCGGCATGACGAGCCACTCCCAGAGCATCCCGCTTGGGGTGCTCACCGCCGTGAGAGGGATGTCCCTCTCGTTCATGCGGATCTGATAGAACCCGTCCTTCAGATCAATTGCACTGAACACTGTACTCCCAGCCATGGCGTCGATGACCGTGTCCTTGCGTGGGATAGGTGTCTGTGCTGGGATGGTCGCATCGTTCAGCTTGTTGAAGGCGTGAATGATGCGCCATCCCCCCGTGGCTTTCTTGACACAGAGTGTCGGAGTCGAGTGCGGAGACTTGCTCTCACGCACGTGTCCGGCCCGTGCTCGAGAGGCGAAAAACTCGTCGATCGCCTCGACTTGCTATCGCGGCAGCGGCCACGGTCGTGTGACGCAATACTTGGTTCCTGGCACGAGATCGATCTCGTGCCTGATGCCACGATCTGGGGGCACTTTCGTTTTCCCTGGCGAGACTTACCACTTCTATCTACTCTTTCGTCTCGACGATGGGAGACGCGAGCTCGCTTCAGTTGTTCACACGTCTTGAAGGCGGCTCGGTGTTCCAGCAATGCGTTTCCATGCACGCGGATGGGCAGTATTTCCACTCGTTTTCGCCAGGCGACAGGCATGCCGGAATGGAACAGCGCCGATCAGGCCATAACAAAATATATAATATATACGCACTTTTCTATTCAATTATTCATTTTTTTGCTACAGAATATTACGTTTGATGTTATATGAATGGCCGTGGTGCTGTTGGAAACGAGTGGATTGGATGCTAGACGAGCAGCAACTCGCTTCTTCACTGTCATTCTCTTTTCCGTCTCACAATGAAGCTTTCCAACAGGGAGGTCTGCGCAATTCTATTTACTGGCCTCAATACTCAGAGGCCCCAGTGCAACACTTGCAAGCGTTTCTTTGCTCGTGGCAATGGCTACACCAACTTGATCATGCATCTGAGAAGCGCGCATCCATCATACGAGAAACAAGCAGAAGACGCCTACTAGCGTGGCTTCAGTTACAAGTCGTAGATCAGCACACAAGTGACATCTATCGCTGGCTTGAATGGTGTATCGTTGAGCGCATGCCAATCAGCATTTGCAAGCGCGTGAATGCGCCAGAATACCAAGATTTCACCAATGTCGGCAACAACACTGCGCAAGTACCTCGACTTACTGTACGTCAACGTGCGCAATGAGATCAAGGCCTTGTTGCCCCAGAATTTCGGTCTAGTACTTAATGGTTGGACGTCAAACGGAGGCCACTTCGTCGCCGTCATGGCTATCTATGATGACCCGGCGCTCGAAGGCTTCTTGAAGCCGAATCCAGTGGAAGACGAGGCAAGAGATGCTCGAGCGTGTTGGGGACCCTGAAGGATCTTAATAGCGTCACGAAGGCTTCACAGGACCCCACGCTCACTCTTGCTGGCGTAGGCCAGCTTTTCGACCATGTACTGAAGACCTTTCCTTCGATGAAAGATTGGCTGGGGCCAAGTGCAAATGTTGTCAACGATCCAACGCTGGAATCAGGCATCGTGATGTTGATTGTGGGTGACCGGTTGACTGCGGCAGAGCGCAATGAATGCACTGTCTTCCGCAGTAGTGACCGCTGCGAAGTACCCATTCTCGAGACGTCCTTTGCAGTGCAAGCGTTCAAGAAGAGAAAGAAGGCGTCCAAGCAGTCGTTCATGTTTGTGGCATGGGTCCCACCGTCAACGAATGCAAAAGTTATTTTCGCAATCGAAGCTTGTATATAGTGATTTATAGGGTCACAAACTAGCATCGTACTCGAAGTGTCCATTATAACAACTTGCTAACTACAAGCCACCGTGTGATTGGTCAAATAGCTCGACTCATGTACGCGATATGACAGGTTGAGAATGAGATTAATTTTGACCAATCGCCACGTGGGGCACTTGGGCACACGAAAGGTCACAGCATCAGCCAGACTCCACCTCGCTCGCTCGCTCAGGCATTGCTCAGCTCAGAGCGACGTCATGGCGCTGGACCGTGAGCTGCGTCGGCTGCTGCAGCGAGCGTATCTGCCGGAGAAGGACAACGAGCATGCCCCCAAGGCCGGTGCTCAGCCGGAGGATGACCGCGTCAGCGTACAAGACATCTACGCCCAGCTGACGGCCATCGCGGAGCAGAGCGTCGTGCCATCCGCGCTCGTTCCAGGCGACTGCAACCTGCCCGAGCTGCTGATCCTCGTAGCGGAAGCTGCGCTGCACCAGCGTGACTTTGCCATCGCTGGTGAGGCCGTGATGTGGTACTGCTGCGAAGCCCGGGCCAAGAACCAGCTCTACTGCCGCGCAATGTTCGTCCGCGCGCGCTGCGAAGCCAACGATGCCCGCCGCTTGACCGGCGCCAACAAGTTGCGCCGCGTGCTCAACGCGCTGCATTTCATCCTGCTGGTGCTGCCCATTGCGCTTGATCCGAAGAAGCGGCCGTCATACGACTTCCTGGTCTACAACGCGTCCGTCAACTTTTGGCGCACGGCGCGTGGGCTCATGAAGAAGACGACGTTCCAGTACCTGCTGCCATCGCTCCAGACGATCATCGAGGCCCTCAAGATGACGAATGAGAAGGATGTAGAGTGGTTAATTCGCCTGCAGCTGGCGCTCGTGTACGCACAAGTGGACGGTCGACAGTATGCCAACGCTGCCAAAACGATCAACGACGTCGTGGACGTCCAACTGGCGCCCTTGATCGGGGATCCACAGAACGAGAGCCTACGCGCGCTTTACGAAGAAGCTCTTCGCCTGCAGATCCATGTTGGTAGCCTCAAAGATCCTGAATGCCAGAAGATCATCCCGAATCTCAAGAAGACGCTCTCGTCCACGACCATCAGACGACCTCAGCTCTTGCTGAAGCTACAGAGTCTGCGATCAAACGCTGTGCCACCGGAAGCCGTTGGACCGGCGATTCTCGAACTGTTCCAGGATGTCACTGCCCTGACCATTCCCAACCTTCCCACAGCAACCGAGCAGGAACTGCTGGCTATCGTCAACGCCCTGTCGAGCGCCCAGGTGGATGGGATTGATGGCGAGATCCTCGCCAAGTTGGCCATCTTTGCCGCCACGACCAACGAAGTTCGGCTTGCGCGCTGCGCTGACGTCCTGCTGCAGCTGAAGGGGAAGAACATGCCTCCGCGACCGCGAATACTGCATCAAGTGCTCAAAGGCGTGTTGCAGGCTGTTGCGTTGGTGCCTTCGCATATCCCAGTCACACGACTCAGCGCAAAACAACGCCACAAGATGCTGTTGCAGCAGCGAATTGAGACGATGAAGACTCTGGAGCGAGCGCTGATTGCAGCCAAACGGCTGGACGACGCCAATCTGGTAGAAACCATTTGCGTATACGTGTGGAACCTCGCGCTGCCATTACTGCAACCGAAACTGCGCAAGAACCTGATTCGCTTGTTTGAGCTCTCGATCAAAGTGCTGGAGCAGCTGGAATCGCTGCAGCTCAACTTGCGCGTGCGGATGTGCCTTGAGGCCGCAAAGAGCGACATCATGGCGGATTTCCTGGCCAAAGCCATGAACAACGTCAACCAAGCATTGTCACTGGATTATGGGACACTGGTTACAACGGCGACGACGACGGTCGCGCTGGATGACCTCACCCAGCACGAAGATAAATGGCTCAAACGCCCAGTAGACCTGCATCTCTTCCCGCTTCGCCGCAAGCTTTTCGACAAGCTGACGCTGGAAGACGTAGAAGCACCGGAAGACCGATTGATTCAGATTGTGGAGCAATTTCGAGAAAGCAAAGACAGCACTCAGCGCCGCAATTTGCTCGAGAAGGGAACGACGCTGGTGGAGGAGATGATGGAGCAGCACACGATACTCAAAGCGGCGCCAGCTGCTCTAGTTGATTTCGTACTGTTGTCGAGTGACATGAGTGTCCTGGCGTGGCGGGAGCTACATGATCCTGTTCTAGCGCGGAAGATCGCTGAAGATACATTACGCTGGTTCTTCGGGGTGACGGAGCCGACAGGTCCATCATCGGCGGCGACAGGCGGCGTGGGCAATGTGCTGGCCACCAGCGGCCTGGACAAGAGCATTATGATGCTGGAAGTGGATCTGCGCTTCGTACTGGTGGAAGTGCTGGCACACACCATTAAAATGCAAGTGGATCGGATGGAGAAGCTGCGTCGACAGCGCCAGCTGGCTGCTGAAAAAGAAGCTGCCCGAAGGACGACGCACGGGTCCGCGAACGTGCCACCGCGCACCGCAGCCACGCGGTCGAGACAGGATCGACGGAAAGCAGATGAGATCGAGATCGAGGCGTTACTCCAGTTCAGCAAGCACATGTTTGTGCTGGGTGTAAATCAACCGTGGACCAGCACGAACAGCTCCGCCACGCCTGATGAAGTCGTGGACGCCGAACGACGCCGACTAGAAGAGCAGCTTGTCAAAATGAAGAGAGATATCCTGGCTCATTTGACGCAGGCGCTCGTGGTCGCTAACCGACTGGGCTGGGTGTTCTCGCTGGAAAACACGTGTGTCTACGTCTGGAACTACCACTTCCATATCTTCCGGATGCTGGCCATGGGTGCACTAGAGGCGTCTGCAATTTTCCCAGAATTCATTGCTGCCCTCGAGACGGCGTGCTCGCAAATCGAGACGTTGGCGCAGCATGTCAGCGCCAACGCAATACCGGGGACGATGCCGGGTCTGGACAGCGAAAGTGTTAATCAGGAAACGCTGGCCAACCTCTCTCTAGGTCTTGCCATTGTGTACGAGAAGCAGGCACGTCAAGACAAGGTCATTGCTGTGTGCGACAACTTTTTGAAGAAGAAAGCTACACTTGTGTCGATCATGTACCTCAAGAAGTTCGCAGAGCTGAAGAGTCGCGTTCAATTGCTTCAGAACGCCAAAGAGATTGTTCCAGTTGAAAATCACAACGTGCTCAAGGTCGTTGGTCTTGTGGAAGCCATGGAGGGCGTGCTTGCACAAGCGACTGTAGCAGCAGCCAATGCCAGTGCCGGAGTCGCGCCAACCGCTGGACAACCAACGGCGCAGCAGCTGCTCGAGAAAGCCCAGGGATTTTTTCAGAAAGCCTCGACGCTGTGGTTCACTACCGCTGCGAACGAACTTGTCGAAGCGCAGAAGCAGGCCAACCATTGCTTGGGGGCCGAAGAAGACAGCCAGCAGCTGGAACTGCTGATCGAAGTATGGATTCGCCTCGGTTGCGGCGCGTTCCGACTCCAAAATTTTAAACTGGCGATCGAGTGCGTTGACAATGCGCTGGCCGCCATCGGCCATGCCCACTCTGATTTGACCAAAGCGCACCAGCGATGGGCCTGCGTCGCCGAAATTCTGTTCAGCCGTGCTGTGCTTGCTCTGGTCAGTGGTGAAAGTGTCGCGCTCCAGTTGGTCGTCGCTGCCATGGAACACCTGGCTAGTGCGGCTGCCTATGGTATTCATGCGGTGGGAGCTGGTGCTGTGCTTCATACGCTGGGTGAGGTGGCGTGGAATGCACTGGTACGTGTCCTAGCGAGCTGGTCAGCCGACAGCAACAGCAACCAACAAGTCGACTACTACCAAGCCATTGTGTCCAAAAGCCGAGAAATCCTCCAGCACTTTGTGTCTGTGCGCTTGTTTGACCACGCAAGTGCGTTAGTTGGAGACCTAGCGCTTCTGACACTCGAACTTTGTGAACGTTCCGGGCAATGGAAGCCAGCGTACGACCTGTGTGAAGAGATGTTGTTCCACCAGACGCTCGGCAACGCCATCATGGCCGCCATCCCGCCGCTCGTGCAGAAGGAGATCTGCACTTATCATGCAATTGCAGGCGCCAACCTCGGCTCAGCTGGAAACGCTGGTGACGGCAGTGGTGCTGCGGGCAGCGGTGGTAGCGGAGGCAGCAGTAGTAGCGGAAACACGACGACGCATGCGTCCAACGCACGCATGAAAGACCCGGATCCTCTGCTGCAAGCTCGCATTCTGCGCCGCATTGCGTTCTCATCGTCCAAGCATCCCGGTGGACAGCTCAAGGCGCTCTCCAACGCATACAAGGAACTGGATGAGCGCCCCGAGCCACAGGCGGTCGCACTGGTCGACATTGCGGAATGGTTCCACGCGCATCTGTTTCCCCGGCAAGAGGTCGACAATTATCTGCTCACAGCGAGCAACATCCTACGCGCGTGCCAAGCCAAGGCGGGTGCTAAAGCCGGCAGCAGGAACGGTGGTGCCATGAGTGCCGGAGGTAGTAACAGCAGTGCTAGTGGCGCTACAGGCAGTGCCTCTAGCAACGCGGCTGGAGGAGGTCGCTCGGCTGAGCCGCTTCCGGCGTATTCGCCGCTGTGGTTCACAGAGCAGCACATCCGCATTCACACAGTGCTGGCCTTGAACGCGCCAAGCCTGGAGGATCGCTGGCGCCATGCCAAGCACGCACTCACACAAGTGCATGAAGCCTGGCACAGCATCATCGACCTCGTCAACGAACAGGAGCTCCAAGACCAGTACGCCAAGGAAGTCGCCAGCGCCACAGCGTCTGGCGCGCCAGTGTTTGACTTTGAGCAGTGGAAAGTCAACAAGCCGGTCAAGTTCGATGTCCCGCATCGATACCACGAATGGGTCACGCTTTACCAGCAGCACGAGAAGAGCCAGCAAGAACGCTTCCACCAGCCGTGGTCCAGCGTTTTCATTGCATCCATCCTGCCCGCCAGCAAGGCGTCGCTTAAGAGCCCCGTGCACCACATCAATCAACCCACTCTGTTCCTGGCATGCCTCGAGACGCTTGCACAAGTACTCCGTGAACTGGCATGCGAGGAACTCGTTGTCCCGATCTGGTGTCTGTTCCAGTTCGTGCGCCAGACATTTGTGCCGCAGAAGGTCAAGACCATCGACCTCTGGCTCGACCTCACGCTCGCGTTGATGTCCGAGCGCCTCAACCTCTCGGTGCACCTCATCCCGCTGCAAAACGCTCTCGATTGCCTGCAAAGCCAAGGCGCCGCCATTTTGCGGGAGATCTCACAGCTCGGGCGGGAGTCGCGTGTCATCACAGGCTCCAGCGATCGCCGGCGACAACTGATTCTGCAAACGGCGCACTTGGATGTCGTCGACAAGGCGTGTCAGGCCGTCCAGCTTCTCGTGCAGTTCGGATATGTGCGCCAAGGCAAGGTACTGTTGTCGCTCGTGGACCACGCGTGTCCGGATGCCCGTGTCGGGCTACTCCACGCGCTTCACGGACTCATTCACGAGAAAGAAGGCAACCTCGCCCGTGCCGCAGAAGACCTTGATCGCGCCTGCGCAACCGAACCGATTGGCTTGTACGAGCTCACCGAGTGGACCGTGCGCTGGTGTGACATTCAGCAAAAACTGCGCCGCAGCAACAATCCGGCCGCGACCACGGACGACCGAGTGCTCCAACGTGTCGAACAGATGGAGCGTACAGTCGCATCGGCCGTGCTCACGAACCGCTGCAAGCTTTTGGCCGCGAACGTGCACACGGCCAATCGCTATCTGAGCAGGCTGGGAACGAGTGAGACGGCATCCGATGGCGCTCCGATCGACGCCATCGTTGCATTGGCGCGATTGAAAGTGGCCCGCGCCAAACTACTGGTGCACCGCTCAAACAAACCCACCAGCAGCACGGCTGTCGTAGGCTCGGCGTCGACGGGATCAATGAGCCGAGAAGTAGCCGTCACGATGGCACAGTCTACGGACGCACTCCTGGATCAGCTGGCGGTGTCCAAGACTGTCTTCCGCGAAGCCACGACGTTGCTGCATGCCATCGGCTCAAAGATCCAGCTCAGTCGATGGACGTTCGAATACGCCAACGAGCTCATGCTGGCGTTCCCGACGACCGCGGACGTGTTCGCGATCGACCGATGGAAAGAAGCACGGCAGTGGATGCTGGAAGCGCTATATCTCCACGAACTCGCTCGTTCGCGTTGGCTCGACTCGACGCTAGGCATGCCAAGTGATGAGCCAACCGCAACGGGCGGCGTGTGGTCTCCTCGAGACTCCGAGACAGCGACGCTCAAACTCCAGGTCGCCAAGCTCGATCTCGCAATTGAAGGCTCCTCGGCCATTGTCCAAGCGCAGGAACTCACGTGGTATTCGTATCAGGCAGCCGAGCGGCGTAATCTCGTCGAGCAGTGGCTATTTGACACGGCTCCAAAGGTGCAAGGCGTGCATGGAGGAGACCTGGCCAGTGCCATGGTTCAGGCTTCCAGTGCGCTAGCGCTGCTGAGGAAGAGCGTTCTGGAAGAGCACGCGGCGCTAGCGCACGCGATCTGCCTCAAAGCACAACGCTTGGCACTGTGGCACTCGGGTGAAAGCAAGCAAAAGCTGCTGGTGCAGCGCATGCTGTGGACGCACTACTCGTGCCAGACCGCACGGCACGCCACGTGGGTCGTATGTCAGTCTGGTCTAGCTGCAAGTCCTCCTGTTCCCCAGCCACCGCCACAACAACTCCAGCAACCACAACAACCACAACAACAGCCTCAACAGCAAAGCCATAATGGAGGCGAGGAAGCCGAAGCAGCTCCAACGTTCAAGCCCCTCGAAGATCTCAAAGACGAAGTGATGGACAAACAGATCGCCGAGGTGGTGGCGCTGCTTCAGGCCTATCAGCGCACTGCCCTCGAGAAGCGCCACGTTGAATTGCTCCAGCTCACGTCGTTCGAGCTGTGTCAGTGGTTTGGTTGTCGCAGTCCGCTTGAGTCCGTCAAGAACCTGCTGTATTACCAGAGTACGATCGTACAGACGCACATGCTGCACGTCTATGAGCAGTGCGCGTCGACCAAGAGCGTCACGCGTATGCACATGGGGCGCGTCGCGGACATCCAGCGCTTCCATTCAAACGCCGCCAAGAACAGTCTGCCGTTCCAGCTCTCACAGGCTCATTTGGACCAGCAATCGGACGCCTGGAAGCGACTCAGCGTCAACGTGCCAGTGGACACGATCGTCCAGGCGATCCTAGCTCCAACGCGGCTTGTGGCACTCCAGTTCTCGCCGGATCGCTGTTTCCTGTATGCCGCAATGTGGGTTCCAATGATGGACAAGAATTATGCGTTTGCACGCATGGAATGTCTCGACACTGCCATGGACAAACTCACCCATGTCATCGAGCGCATCCATGCGTGGCGCCAGAACTGTAACAAGCTGTTGTTGGCGTACGAGGAGCAGCATCGCGGTGACGACGAGTTCGAGTGGCAGGTCGTGGACACGGAAGACAGCGCGAGCCAGAGCCGTGCATTGCTGGACCCGGATGCGCTCGAGAAGGAATTCAGCAGCATCATCGTAGACATGAACGAGCTCTTCGCGCCGCTCTTTGCGCACGCGACTATCATGGCCGAGTTACGAAATGAGACCACGGCTGCCACACCCATTATCCTGATGGTCGACCCCGACCTGGCGCCGTTGCCACTGGAAGCTCTCACGGCGTTCGAGAGAGCGGAATCAATCACGCGCGAGCTGTCGATCCACGTGCTGCACCAGCGCCTACAGGCCCTCAAAGTGCAACCATTCCGGCGAGAAGACATCCGCTGCATCGTTGACCCGAACCGAGACGACGTGGCGCTGACACCGAGTGATTCCACCATGGTGAGCCTGATCCAGCAGCTCACGAGACGAGCTGGTGCACCGTTCCCGTCGTGGAAGGACGCTATCGAGCACACGCAGTTGCCGTCGTCCACGGACTGGCTGCATGCGCTGATCTATCGTCGTGGCTGTGGTACGCTGTATCTCGGAGGCAATCGCGTGACCGGCACGTACGTGACACCGCAGCAGATCGCGGGCTTGAACATCTCGAGTAGCGTGCACCTGCTCATGCTGCTGGACCGGTGCGAGAACGCCACCAGCGCACGCCGTCAGAGCAAGGCCGACAGCGAGAAACAGCTCTGGCAGGTGGAGCTCGAGGAAGACCCGTACGCGACAGCCATTCTCTGGACGCTGAGCGGCGTCAGCACGCTCGTGCTGAACCAGCATACGACAACGTTCAGCGCGAACCGACGCTGTGCCGGGCACGTGCTGAGCCACCTGGGGCGGGGCGCGTCAGTCGGCAAAGCCATCAAGCGCTACGCAGACACGCTGGCGACGTCCGCCGCGGGCGTGATTCCTGCACCAACACCGACGTCGAGCAGCTCCACTGTGGGCCCTGGTGCAACCGCTCCAGCAGCCGCCAGCGCGACGGCGGCCGCTGCACCGGCTGGTTTGAACGCGGGTGCCGCAGGAGCGAGCAACGGTTCCCCCGGTGGAGAAATGACGCCACCGACGCGCTATCTGCGTCTCAAGAACCGCGTGCGCTACAATCCCATTGTCTACGGCCTCGCACACCTCGCCCTTAAGAGCACCGAGTAACAAGGCGCACGCTGCGTGAAGAAAAGGCTGCTGGCTTGTCAGCACAGCGGCAGTGACAGCAGCGAAGAGGCACGCGCACAGGGAGACAGGAGGAGCAGGAGGAGGCTAGTGGTGCATCTGGAAAGGGCACACACACTTGCACGCATAACGCTACGCTGTGGATCCGTTCATGGGCCTGTTTGGGTGGTGGACCGTCGTGGATTCTTCTCTGCGGTGGGTGCGACGGCCGCCCCAAGAGCTCCATGCAAGCCGAGCTTCACAACCCAATCGACGATCCAGCACGCACCCAGAACAGCCCAGTCTAGCCCAGCGGTGCCATCAACAAGCAACAGGAACCACGCCAAGAATGCTGTATGCAGTGTGCCAGACGCTCGTCTCGTGGGTGTCCTCGGCCGTGCGTCAAGTCACGGCGGGGCCCATCGCGTTGGTCTGCGTGGCGGCGCAGCACGTGACGTCGTTGTTCGACCTGTTCCGCTTCGCCCACGTACTGCGTCGTCGTCAGGAAGAATGGTCACAAGAAGCCGCGCGGACGCACATGCTGCCGCGGGCGTCGCCCAAGCACTTGCAGCGACCCATCGACGATCGAGGCCAGGAACGAGCAGCTGGCATTGCGGCGCTGCTGCAGGCGTGCGACAAAGACACCGTCGACCGCACGGCGCAGCTTGTGAACGTGCTAGACAGCCTTTCTGATAGCTTGGAAGAGATCAACGTCAGCGCGCAGGCGCCGCCCATTACGCTCTCCATGTGTCGCGCGTCCGCCCTGCACCGCCGTGTTCCCGTTATTGTCGTGTAGCATCCGTTAATTGTATATTTTCCTGCGTGGACCACAATATACGATTGATGCTAACACTAGTGTCGGCACTCATTGCGTGGCTGGATTTAGCTGCCGTTAGCGACGGAAATGGCTGCCGCAACGACCGACTCACGTGCCAATGCGAGCAGCCGTAACTAACTCGAGCGAGTGTTGACGGTCCGGCCTGGCGCAGGGCGTTGGAGAGCTGGCGTTGCGTGTTCGACCGTGGCCGCTGTGAGCAGAGCTAGCCCATGCTGACGTAGCGCGTGGGCAGCGAGCGGGACGTCGAGCACTGCGCGGTGCTGATCACGCGATCGAAGAGATAGAGCGACAGCGTGTGCTTCGTCGACGTTGCTACCACATGGCACCGGAGCGTGGTCGAGGCTCTTCGTTTGCGGTGTCGTGGAAATGAAGCCTCTCCATGGCCGCACACACAACAAAGTGCACGATGCGTCGACGATCAAGCCGCGCTATGGACTTGAGGGGCCCTCGGCGACATCTGGATGGGGCAGCACACGAAGCATTCGTGACTACCTCCAAAAGAACAAGGACGTCATCAGCAGGCGGTTCCCTAGCACGCGGTTCGGCGGCAAGCCCAAGAGGGCACATCACGATCGATTCCAGAGTCGACGATTACGACTCGAGATCCCACTGGAAACACACGTGCAAGATCAGTCGAAAGTCAGTCCATGGGTTATCCGGCCGCGAACGAACTGGAAGGTGCGATGGGACATCTGGGTGGGCATCATCATCTGCTACAGCGTCATCTTCGTGCCTTATCGAATCGGCTTCAACGTCGACATGCAGGTGAGTCTTCGTTGTGTTGGCTGGGTGCAAGGCTGGTGAAGATCTAACGTCAAAATCATCAACGTTTGCAATATAGCTGTGGGAGCAGTACATGAACTATGGCTTTGACGCGAGCTTCGGATTCGATATGGTGCTGAACTTGTTCACGGGCTACTACGACGGTGACGTGCTATTGACTGAGCCTCGCAAGATCCGCGCGCGCTACTTTCGTACATGGTTTGTGTTCGACTTGTTATCCACATTGCCGCTTGATGCCATCATGCAAGCAGTGGACACTGTTCCATCTACCAATGCGACGTATGATCCATCAGCGGGCACGTCATCCTCGGATCAGTCCTATTATTCATTGAAACTTCTGCGAACCATCCGTCTGTTTCGGCTGTTCAAATTGATGCGATTGCTGCGACTGAAACGTGCTTTGGAAGTGCTTCAAATGGACGCATTGAACGCACACGTGTTGCAGACTCTGCGCATACTGATGATGATCATTTTTGCGATCCACTTGATGGCGTGCGCTTGGTATATGTTCTACACCTGGGACCCCACCAGCTTGAACTGGGTCACCTTTTACGAACGCAATATCACGGGAACCGACATGACCATGCCATACCTGGTGAGCTTTTACTGGGTCTCCAACACCATCATGTCCGTGGGATCCGGCGATATCGTGGGCGTCACCAACAACGAGCGATTGTTCACGATTTTTGTCGAAATGTTTGGATCCATTTGCGTCGGCTTGATCATCGCCAACATCCAGATGCTGACCGAAAACTATAACCAGCGGGTAGTCAAGATGAAGAAAAAGCTTCAGGAAACCAAAGAATTCCTCATCAAGCGCAACATTCCTCGACGAATACGACAGCGTGTCACGTCGCAGTTTGAATACCACTGGGGGCACAGGTCCGTGTTTGACGAAGAAGGCCTGCTGGCGCAATTTCCGTGCAGTCTTCAGTACGAACTACTCGCAGCATCCATGGAAAGTTTTGTCGTGCGCTTTCCGTTCCTTGGGGTCTCGTCAGTTGGTTTCTTCATTCACGTTGTTCCTAAACTGAGGCCAATCGTGCTTGGCAATGGCCAGACGCTAGTGGAAGCGGAAAGCGTGTGGGAGGAGCTATATTTCTTGTGCACTGGAACAGTTGAGTCGCTTCGTGGAAATATGATCGCTGGAGCGTTACAGCCAGGAGAAATTTGTGGGATTGAGTACCTCGTCAGTACACGGAAACGTTATACGCACACATACCGAGCCTCCTCGAAGTCTGAGTTGTATGCGTTGCGAAGCTTAGAGCTGATCAAGGCCATCAAGAAGTGCCCGATCGCTGAGAAATATCTAACCGACCTTTCCAACATTGTGCGCACTAGATTGGCTGATGCAGCACGTCGTGGTCATCGTGCGTTGCAGAAACAACAAACAATCCGAAGAAATCTGAATCAGAACAAGAGTGACACGTTTTTGCAATACCGCCATCGAATGCAACCAGAAATGAATCAATTCCGACGGTTCCAAATTGCGATCACCGAAGACATCAAGGCGCACTGGATGGTCATTCGACATTATTCGCGCTTTCGTATTGCGTGGGACATTCTCATGGGATTGATGATTATGATGACAGCAGTTGGCGTTCCGTTCCGCATTTCGTTCGACGTCAAAGACACAGATTTCATATTCGCCACCGATCGGCTTTCCGATGTTCTCTTCTTTCTGGATGTCATCCTCAACTTCTTCACTACTTTCGTGGACGACACGGGCATGGAAGTCGTCGACCCAAAAGAGATTCGCCGGCATTACCTGCGCGGGTCATTCTTTGTCGATATGATTTCCACAGTTCCTTTCGATTACATTATCGAGTCTTTAACTAATGTCGAGGATACGACGAACTCGTACCGGTCACTGAAGCTCATTCGAACTGTGAAGCTCGTCAAGCTCCTGCGACTCGTGCGCTTATTCAAGCTCTTCAAATTGAACATTGAGTGGACAACAGAACTCGACATTAGTCAAGATTCCATTCGGCTACTGAAACTGCTGGCACCTGCAATCATGATCGCCCACTATGTCGGCTGTTTCTTCTATTATATGTCTTCTGAGCATCCCCCAGAAGACGCATGGTGGGGTTCCGCGGTTATGGAAGACAATTCGACGCTTAGCAAATACGTCGCAGCAATCTATTGGGCCACGACCACGATGGCAACTGTCGGCTTTGGCGACATCCATCCTGTCAATCACTCCGAGCAATTGTTTGCGATTTTTGTCATGATTGGTGGCACGACCTTGTTTGCGTACGTCGTTGGAACTGTGATTGAGATCGTTGCGAACTCCAAGAGCCTCATGAACCGCGAACACGAGATGGTGCAGAGAATGAACGCTTACATTAAAGAACGCGGGGTCTCCAAGGATTTCATCACTGCGTGCCAAGAACACCTTCGTTATGTTGATGCGGAAAAGACATTTTACTGTGAGCGCGATCTCTTGGATGCTCTCAGTTATTCGCTGAGAAGTGAACTGTTGCTCTTCTTAAATAGCTCCATTTTGTCCAAGATTCGCTTTTTCGACAAAAAGCCCAAATGGTTTCTGTCGATCATTCTGCCGCGGCTAGTTCCGCAGTATTTCTTGGCCGGCGACTTGTTGATATATCACGGAAATATCGTCAGTGGCATATTCTTCCTGATGAATGGAGTCGTGATCGCTAAAATCCCGTCCAAGCTTATGAGTCCAACGCCTGATCAACAGCAGGATATGGATGCGGAAGCCGACAACGTGTTCTTGAATGCTGGATTCGTTGATCATGATGGCACGATCGCCATGCTTCAGGAGGGCGAGTTCTTCGGCTACAAGGAAGTGCTGACAAATATTAAAGCAGCATACAATGTCTTCGCTGCCAAGCCAACCGGGACATACGTGTTACCACGCGAGGCATTTGATGAGTTTCGAGAAAACTATCCGCAAGTGATGGAGGACATGAAGTCGTTGCTCATGCACTCCATTAACAAGCAGCAGACAATAGTGCACCACTGGCAAAAAAACAACATCATTGGTCTCTCACAACCCGAGGTTGAGCTATACCTGCAAAAGAAGAGTGGTACTCGTCGGCATTCGTTCTTGCACGCGAACAAAGATCATGGCGCCGAGGCCGATGCTGAAGCCAGCGATGACGCACCAGAGCAAGAGCCTTCCATATCATCATCATCACCGGACCAATATCAATGTGACGGTCAGAAGCCAAGCATGTCGAACTCGGTTTGTGAAGGTCCGACAATACCCAGTGACTTCAATCCGGAGCGCAGACGGTCGCGTAGTCCTGAGAGCTCGAACCTGCGTGGAGCAAGCGACACTTCGGTCGATAATAGGGATGCTCAACAACCATTTGAAGTCATCGAGCGGCATCACCGTCGACCACAACGACTGCTAAAGGTACTCCGAACCGTGCAATCTGTTCATTCCGGATCCCGTCGACAAACGATCACTGCGATAAATTCCCTTACAACGCCAGTCATTCCAATGCTGCGCAGATACCCGTCGATGCCGGACGAAATCATGGCATTGGTGGACAGCCTGTTGGAAAGCGATGGGTATCTTTCTCACAAGGAAGCAGACGAAAACGGCGCTGAAAGTACGCAAGAGCGAGAATGCCCAACGATAGATATTACCCACGAGACTTCGCCCGATAAATGTTCGCACACAAGTCCGCTGGAAGATGATATTCATCACACAAGTTGAGGTGTTAATTGCTGACGCTCGATGATGGCGTCACAAATCAATCTCATTATTAGATGAATCAGAATGCGGCTCGTCATCATCTGCTTCATCTTCGTCCTCGTCCTCTTCGGCGTCAAATATGGTCAAATGAGCAAGCTCCGATGAAAGAAAACAAAATACCCCACGTGCAGCACAAGCAATCACTTGCGCTCTTGGGTCAACTGAAACAGATGGCACTATCCGAACTCGGGTGTGTCCGCTTAAAGTTGCAATCGAATGGTCTTGCATCTAAGCGCTCACATGCCGATGGTCAGCATCAGATAGGTCACATAGCGCTTGCATTTGTCTTACCCGGCAGATTTCCGGTGGAGTCGTCGTTGCCAGTGGCGAAAAAGGTAGTGAGTGATAACGATGCAGTTCAATACTCGAATTACCTGAGAGAGCAAACAATTTCAAGTTAATCTCACCGTATATCGAGCGCATCACATCATGTTGTACCTTCCGGTGAGCGACAACCTCGCAGCACAACAATATGGTCTTGTTTAGATGATGGGCTGCTACTGTAAAAGTCAAAAGCTTTGATTGGCGATCTGTCGTCACATCGTACCCAGGCACCATGCCACAAATGCCTTCCTTCGCTAGCTTTGATGGTTGTCTGCCTGCGAAGTAGCAGCAGCGCACCGTCGTCGAGTAACACTCCGGCAATCGGGATTGGTCCCTTCACAGTTTCTCTCAATGCATCAGCACCGCAAGATTCGCTGGAATTGGTGCACAAGTTGTGCCAGTCAACGATATCTGCCAATTCATCTTCGAATGCCTCCTCGTCTGAGTTCCCGTCTGTTGATAGGTGACAGTCCTCGTCATGTGATACTGGATCAGACGCGAACTCGTGAAGATTGATGCCAATTGCTGTTTCTCCGAGCCCTACGACGTCGTTTTGGTCCACGGATATGCTGCTGGACATTGCTGACGAGATGCATTTGAGCGTGTCGAACCACTGTTTTTCAAACCTAGCTGTCAGCTCCGACAACGTCTCACTCGATTTGCGCTCGCCTGCTCCTTTGCTGGCACTTAAATACGCTGAAACTGGATTGCCAAATGACGAATCAACCTTGTACTTGTTTGATTGCACCCGACACTCATGAGCTGCGCAGTCAACTGCTCGGCGCAAGAAGTCACATAGTCGTCGCTGATCCAGTAGAGAGTGTCCAGTTTCGCTTGCTCGTGTCGTCGAATCGATCTTTTTGGTCGCGCTCGAGTGCACACGAATGCATTCAAGAATCCATTGAAATAGGAGGCTGAAATCTTGCTTCACATCTTGCAGCAAGCAACCAAACCGCTCTGCTTCCACCAGCAATCGCTGCACAATTACCACTAGCTTGTCAAGTGCTTGCTTTGTGAGACCAAGAGTTGTTGCATAATCGACATGCCGCCATTTCACCCGGCCACGCAATTCGGAAAGGCGCAACAAAACTTGAGTCCATCCCACTTTGATTCGACCAACGAGAAGCTTTTGGAGGGTATCACAGCCATGGAAGAAGTCCTTTTTCATGCGCGTTATGCTCTGCAATAGACAGCGAAGTTAGATAACGACGTGATCCCAATTCGCCCTAACGCACCATTTCTTGGATATCTTGGGCAAAGTATTGTGCCAGTGCCGGTGAAGCAATACCCGTTGCCACCAACGTCAACATGTCCGCTTGAGGTGTATCTTCGCATCCATATTTCTCGTAGAGGGAGCTCAATAAGCCCATTTTCAATTCGAAGATGCGAGTGGCCATTTTCCACTGTTGCAAAACGTGAATTAGTGAATGACCGACGACAGCATGACCAATGACTGGCACACAAACCTCAGTCCCAATTTGTCGCACGCCCAATACGATCTCACTGAGCAACGGATTAATTTGCTCTGCTACTTGTGCAATGAATGTGATCTCTGGCAAGCATTCTCGCCACCGCGTCACGTTGACGGCCACCAGCGCTCGCGGTTGGCCCATTGTCTTGTCAGTGACGTCACTACTCCCATCTGGTAAGTGCGCTTGTGCGACGATGACATCAAGTCGTGATAAATCTGTCAGGAGCATCATCTTCTCCAACAGCAACGTGCGTCGCTGTGCCGGTGGAAGACGCGCTTTGTCGTGTGCTACGATCTGGTGTTGTACTCGATCTAAGATGTTGGTCTTGGTCATAAACACGCGGCCCATCCACCAAAACACCACGTTTCCGTGGCAATCTGCCGTTGTGAGCACAGCCGGATGCCTTGCACAGCGACGAACAGGGCCAGTACCAGAACTTGCCTTGATGGCGTCGGGGCGACTTGGGCACCATGCTGCATTGCTGCATCGCTGGTCGACGTCACCGCGATGGCACTTTGTACCCACCCAATGCATCGCTACGATAGCACTGTCGTGCCGCATGTCTTGGTTTTCCCTCAATCCGCGCAGCTCTGAACGATGCGTGCCGGTCTCAATGTCGTACACCACAACGTCGCCATCGTCGCACCCAACGGCCAGCTCCAGACCATCCGGGCTCCACTCGATCGCCACCATCGTGGCAATCACCTCCGATGCCTTCATATGCAGCAGTTTCTGCCACGAGATCGTTCGCTGGGCGATCCAATCCCGCCACGCGCGAAAGATATGCATTGGTCACCTCCACTGTCAAGGGCACATAGCATCGAATCCACTTACGTGCACGATCAGATCTCCGTCCACCGTGAGCAACGCAATCAGGTCCATCGTGGGACAGCACCGCACGACGCTGGCGCTCACATACTTCTCCTGCAGCACCGTGAACGCCTGTGGCGTCCGCGCCGCGCTGCCGCCATCTTCGTGCATCCCCGCGCAGGAATGATTGTCCAGGTGCAAGTCAAAGGCAAACCAATAAAACCGGATGAGAACCGTTCCAGCACGGTATTCAAGCGGTATCTCCCGCCAGTACATTTTGCAATAATTGATTGTTAGTGCATTTCGGAGGCAGATTGATGACCATGCCACAGCACAACCCGACGAGCAGTGGAGGTGGCAAAGGTGGCGATGACTGAGCGCGTGCGAGTTGCCGTCGTCGGGGCTGGTTTCGCGGGGCTCGCTGCTGCGCACAAGTTGGTTACTTCTAATGGACTGCGTGCAAAGGACATTGTGATCCTGGAAGCGCAGGATCGCGTTGGTGGCCGCGTGAAAACGGTGCCATTCAGTGCCGCGCTGCCGTTCAATGTCGAAGTTGGCGCAGCGTGGATCCACGGAGCTGATCCTGTGAATCCGCTGGTGCCACTGGCGACTCAGCTTGGTATCTCGCTGAAAGAGATCAGTGCGCGCAATCCGTGGATGCATCCTGAGTCGTGCGACAGCTTCTATGTCTATGACGGCCCTGAGCGGTTGAGTGAGGCGGACGTCCAGCAAACGTGGCGCTGGCAGCGACAACTGCTTGCCCAGCTGCGGAGACGTGCTGTGAGCACGGATGTTAATACTGGAGACGGCGAGGACCGATCAATCGCCACAGCGGTCAGCCAGATCTTGGAAGCAGGCGATGCGGAATGGGTGCACGAAATCACGTCGATAGGCAACGGTCGAGCCCGCCTCGACCTGTGCCTCCGACTGATTGAGATTTGGATGGGTTCAGCCGTCGATGAGCTTCAATTGGAGGACTTCGAAGACGTCGAGCTGTTTGGGTGCGTCCGCATGCGCTGGTGCAATGATCCCGCTTGCTTATATTGCTGTATTTGTTTGGAGCAGTGACAACCCAGGCCCTCACTGCATCGTGCCTGCGGGTATGGAGCGGTTCATTGATGCGCTGAGTAAACCCGTTCAAGAATCAATTCGTACGAACACGCGCGTCGATCGGATTGATCGTGCAAGCGGCAGCGATGGACGGACACTGGTGCAATGTTCAAATGGAGTGACGTATGATGCCGAGCATGTGCTTGTCACTACATCATTGGGATACCTCAAGACCAGTGAACTTCGCTTTGAGCCAGCCCTTCCAGAAGCGAAGCAGGCTGCGATCGATCGCTCTCAGATGGGCCACTACATGAAAGTGCTGCTGCGCTTTCCACATGTGTTCTGGCCCGAAACTGCAGTGTTCATCGGACAGACTCAGCGCGCGGACGTGTCGCTCAACTTCCCTGTGTTCTTCAACTACCACTTTGCCAAAAGCGTGCCTGTGCTCGAAACAGTGTTGATTGGTGAGGCAGCCGCTGAGGCATCCAAGCTCTCGGACGAAGAAATTGTGGCGGCAGCGTTCGCTCATGTCAGCCTCACATTTGGAAACGCCGTGCCTGCGCCAATCGAAAACTTCATCACCAGGTTCGCATACTTCGTCAGTTTTGTCAGGCATAAGCGAACGCATTGTGATAACACGCTTTGTAATCATGCCTGTGTTGTGTCGTGAGTAGGTGGAATAAAGACCGATGGGCACTTGGTGCCTACAGCTGTTTGACAGTGCACAGCACCGATGAAGACCCAGCGTTGTTGCGGGAACCAGTCGACAGCAAGCTTTTCTTCGCCGGCGAAGCAACCAATTACCTGTACCAGGGCGCACTGCAAGCAGCGTATTTGTCCGGTACTGTGCAAAATGGATTGTTTTTTTTGCTAATCGGAAGGCACTCACTCGTGTCTCCTGGTCCCAGGCATCGAAGCGGCCGCAGATATCGCCCAACTGTCGAACGCGTCGCGCCAGTTGTAATTTGCTGTAATTCACTGCTTTCCTTCCTGACTACACTGACGATGGAGCGTACGACGCAGCTACAACAACGCATTCGCCGTGGTGAGATATCGTGTCATGGTGTCAACCTTGGAGGATGGCTTGTGGCAGAGCAATGGATGACCTGGAGCTCGCCAATATGGCAAGACGTTCCATCAGATATTGCGTGTCAGGGTGAGTTCCGGGTGATGGCGCATTTGGGCCACGAACGAGGCGACAGTCGCTTTGTCCAGCATCGCCGATCGTGGATTACGAAGCAGGACATCGAAGAGATCCATCAGGCCGGGCTCAATACCGTCCGCGTGCCAGTGGGGTTCTGGATCATGGGGAGCGATCCCACCGATGGCAGCAACAAGCAAGAGTGGCGAGTGTTTGCTCCGAACGCCCTCAGCTTTCTCGATGAACTTATCAACGACTGGTGCGGCAACAACGAAGTGACCGTGCTCATCAGCGTCCATGCTGCCAAAGGATCACAGAACGGCCGTGAGCATAGTGCGCCACCGACACCAGGGACCAAGTACTGGAGCGACTACCCAGAGAATGTGAACAACACCGTGCAGCTGGCATCCTTCCTAGCCGAGCGCTATCGCAATAGCCCAGCATTTCTAGGTCTCTGCCTGCTCAACGAGCCCGAATATCCCGTGAACCCGCAGGTGGTGCGTGATTACTACCATCGCGCCTACACAGCCATCAGGAAGAGTGGTAACGACTGTGTGCTAGTCGTAGCGCCAATGCTGACAGAACAAGGGCCACCGCACTTAGAAGATTTTATGCGTCCGCCAACGTACCAGCACGTGTGGGTGGAATGGCATCCATACTTCATCTGGGGCTACGAGAATCAGAGCGCCGACCAAGTGCTCAACGCCGTGCATGCTTACAAAGGTCAAGTCGAGCGTTGGCGTGGCAACGCGTTGCTAATCAGCGAATGGAGCCTCGGTGCACCATCCAGTGCCTTCCCAGCCGAAGACCTGAACGGCATGCAGCGCTTTGCGCGTGCGCAACTGGACGCATTCGCCGCAGCCGCCGGTGGCTGGACCTTCTGGACCTGGCGCCATGCAGCCGACACGTACAACCAGCCCACGGGCTGGTCGCTGCGCCAGCTGCTGCGCCAAGGCACGATCAAGCTCACCTGAATCTCCTGCATCCATCCATGCGTGCCCTCTCCAACATGTATGCCTTCACTTCACTTTGCATCTTGCATCTTCAAACCATCACGGGATCCCAAACTTGCAAGATTCAAACCACCCAAACCAACCGTCCTCGCCAGCTTCAACCAGCGGTTGAGGTTGACGCCCCACGAACCCCCCGACTTTCGATTGGTGAACCCTCCGACATCCGAACTTCATGTGCACGGGGGAAGGTAATTACCGGCGCGTCATCMCCCCCCCCCCCTAGCCAAAGCCAAGCGCGGGTAGGGGTCATGTTGGAAATCCGTTTCGCTGCTGCGTTCCAGAAGTACGCCACCCAGCGGAGCCAGCCAGTGCCCCGAAGCACCAGCCAAAGGCAAAAGGGCGGACAGACAGACACAGCACACGGCCACCATTTGCCATCATTGACAAAGCACCAACCGCATCATCACCATGCGCGCACATGCCAGGCACGCCCGCGCGGCATGGCACGCCAGCGCCAGCGCCAATGGGGCGGCGGTGCGTTCGCGCGTCCAGGCGCGCTGCGCGGCGCACCATGCGCCGGCCATGGCCGCCGTGCCCACCGAAGACACGCGGTCTCCGGCGTCGGTGGCCGTGATGATGATGGCTGCGGGGCTGGTGGCTGCAGGCTGCTGTGCGATGGGCGCGAACATGGCGCACGCAGAGCCCAGCACGGTGCATCGCGTGGACATGCTGCTGCGGAATTCGCGCGAGGAACTGGAGGCGTCGTACGAGATTCTGGACGAGATCATTGGCGAGGGCGGCTACTGCGTCGTGCACAAGGGCCTGGACCGCAAGACGGGCGAGCCCGTGGCCATCAAAGTGCTGAGCAAGAAGGATACGTCGGCGCGCGAGTTCTGGACCGAAGTGGACGTGCTCAAGACGGCGGGCAACCACGCTAATATCATGAAGCTCCGCGACGTGTTCGAGACGACCGAGTACTGGTACATTGTGCAAGAACTGGCTTCGGACGGCGAACTGTTTGACCACCTCATTGCCAACGGCGCGTATTCGGAGCAGCAGGCCAGCGAGGCCATTCGAGACCTGTGTCAGGCGCTGTATTACCTGCACCGCAAGGGCATTGTGCATGGAGACATCAAGCCCGAGAACATCCTGCTGCACGAAGGACGCATGTGCCTCGTCGACTTTGGCGTCTCGTTCCGCATGGGCGAACGCTTCTACAAGGACTCGCAGCTCACGGGTACGGTCGCGTACTCGGCGCCCGAGTCGCTGGTGCATCCAGGACTTAACCCGCTGCAGCCTCAGCAGCCACGTCTTGGTCCGAAGGCCGACATGTTCGCGCTTGGTGTGGTGCTTTACATCCTGTTATGTGGCTCGCACCCATTTGATACGTACAACAACCTGACAGATGACGAGGTAAGCCATCGCGCTGGATCGTTCGGTGGCTTGGTTGAGACTGACGCGTGGATGTCTGCGGCGGGCTGCACAGATTCGTCAGCGCATTATCAAGGGCAAGTTTCGACGAAGTTGTCGCGCGTGGCAGTCGATCTCGCCCTCGGCTCGCGACCTGATCGAGAAACTCCTCGAGACAGATCCGAAGAAGCGACTCGGCTCGAAAGAAGCGCTGCGTCACCCGTGGCTAATGAAGAACGCCAAGCTGAGTACCAAGCCCATGCCTGATTCCGCCGAGCTCCTGGAGAACTTCCAGCGAGGACGCCGTCGCTTGCGTGCGAGCATTTTGGGTGCACTCTTGCTGGAAGGTTTGGAGGACGACGAGGCTGACAAGCCTGTTCGATCCGGAAAGAAACTGGACAGTGCTTGGGGGCTGAGCTCCAGCGTTGAGGCGTTGAATGAAAAGACGCGGGCACTGTTAGCGACGCTCGACGTGTTCGATCGCGATCACAAGGGATTCATCACCAAGACGGATCTGGAGCGTGTTGGGCAGTTGCTAGGTCGACGACACAGTGAAGCCGAGCTAAATGAAATGCTGGTTGGTTCAACAGGAGACCCAGAGCAGAAGGCGGCATCGGTGGAGTCGATTGACTATGAGAATGTCAAGATGGCCATTTCGACATTGCGGTCTGCGAGCTATGAACCTGGCGAGGCAATCATTCGCGAGGGACATTCCACAGGCCATCACGTCTACCTGCTGCTGGACGGTGAGGTGGAGGTCTCGTGCAAGAACCCAATTGCACAGCAAAGCGAGGCGTCAGCAAGCAAAGAGAGCCCTCAGTCACAGTCGACAAAAGGGAAGGGAGAGAAACCGAATGAAGCAGTAGTCACGGAGGAAGACTACAGCATTATTCTCAAGCGGTTACAAAAAGGCAGCTCCTTCGGCGAAGTGGAGCTCCTGCGCCCAGACGGTCGACTGCATCCACGGATTGCCACATACCGCTGCGCTCCAGGACCAGACGCGGCTGCGTGCAAAGTGCTACAGCTGGTTGCCGACGACTTCCTCAATGTCAGTGGCATGTACTCAACCATCAATGATCGCGTGGAAGCCAGCGCACGCCACCATACGCAGCAGCAGCTGATAAAGTGCGTGGAGGCATCCAAGGGGTCTGTCAAGAAGCGAACGTTCGAACCTGGCGAGTTCGTGTACCGCGAAGGAGAATCGTGCGATTCGTTTTTCATTCTTCTTGATGGCGAAGTCGAAGTGCTCAAGCAGCATGAAAAGGTTGTGGTGGAGGAGCTGCGGACAGGCGCATACTTCCCTCTTGGTGTGTCTGGCCAGACAAAGCGGTGTAAGATGGTGACTCGGCACTCCAGCGTCCGGTGCAAAACGCCAGTACAGGTGATCGAGATTGGCGGTGAGACTTTCCGAAGTTTTTTGCACAGCCACAACTTCATGGCAGCCTATTTCAGCGCCGAAGTCAAGCGTCGGGAACAGCAGCGTCTCGATAAACTAGAACAAGCTCAGTAGAACGATAGACAATTCCAGTCAGCTTCGACTTACTGCCCTCCCAATTCTGGAGGACCCAGCAAACAGTGACAAATCACTGCAGCACAGCCTGGAACGCCAGTAGGTGATCAATCCGTTCCATTTCCTCTCGTGACAACACGCTTGTGTAGGCCGCGTTGGCTGAATAGGCAGGGCCGACAGTAGTGAGCGGATGCAACAACGCGTGGAAGAGCTCGTAGTACTCGTCGTTGTCCAACGCCTGGCCATTCTCACCGCATTCCGCGTCGTCTTCACCAGCAACAGGGATGACAACAAGCCCTTTTTGAAGTAGATACCGACCGATGACAAGAAGCGGCGATTTGAGGACCTCACTTCCTCGTAGACTACGCTTTTGCACCTCAAAAAGTGACTTGGTATCCGATTCAACGGTGACACCGACCTCGAATTCCTTCATGTGCTGAGCATCGGCAATTTGCTGTGCTAGCTGGCGCCATTTGGTCTGTAATTCCCTAGGGAGACCATCCAAGCGGATCGGGAATTTGACCAACACGTCCATTCCGCGTCCAAACGCAAACGATAGCAGCTGTTCCAACGGCACAATGCTCGTGGAGGACGTCACGGCACGGGAATTCTGAACTGTTCGTTGGGGAAGTGAGAGCACAGCGACGAACGCTTGCGGTGGATTTTCAGGGAAGCCGTTGAAGACAAACTCAATGCGTGAGAGGCAGAACTGACTCACTCTGATCTTCTTGGCCAGCCCACGCTGCTGTATGGCCGCCATTTTCTGCCAATACTGCTGGACAACACGTTTTTGGTCGTGCAGCGTCGTTGTTGGCGGCAACGAAGTCACCGACAGCAGCAGCAAGTCCAGCGCGGCGGTCTGAAGGTGTGCCAGTGTGTTGTGCAGTCGATCATCAAACGACTCCAGTGTCCAGTCCGGTCCGGTTTCGGCCACGAAGCAGAAATGAGCCGGCGACAGCAACGTGTTCTTCTTGAGAACCGATTGGAGCGTGGCATGCGTGTTGAATAGCGTGGCCGAGTCGTCGATGTCAGTGAGAAAGAGTCCTGTGCACATGCCAGTCTGCAGCGCAGGGGCAAGCGCGCGTTTGATTGCATCCGTGTGCTCCAACACGGGGAACAGCACGCGTTGCGTGGACGCAAGCGCGCTCGGACGCCCCGCATACTCGTAGCTCCACATTCCCCTCACGTTTTGCTTCCTGGCGCCTTGGAAGAGTTGTCCATGTTATTTAAATTCCACGATGGCTCGTACCTAGAAGATCCCTTGGTTGCCATTGGACAGCTATATGTAGCAAAGCTAGTGGTTAAAGGCGTCCTTGTATTTTTACGCGTGAGCTCTCGAGTTCTGAGAAAGCAGCCGCCATTTTGTGCTACAGGCAGCAAAGCCGCAACGAGATCTCACTGGCCCAAGGCAAGGGTAAACGTGAAACCAGTGCACGAAGAAGTGCTGGGCAAGCGACAGCAGCAAGGAAGAACGCATTCACCTGAAAGCTGATAAGGAACGTGAGAAAGGAACAGCAGATCAGTCGCCATGGCGTCGACATCGGTGCTTCAGCACTTCGAGGTCTATCAGAAGGCGCGCGTGACGTTCGTGCAGGCCGTCGCTGAAGCTGCAACACGACCGCAGAACATCGAGGTGATGCAAAATGCCGGTGTGATGCAACTGTTGCGCCCGCTGCTACTGGACAACGTGCCAAGCATTCAACAGTCGGCCGCTTTGGCGCTAGGGCGCTTGGCCAACTACAGCGACGACCTGGCTGAGGCCGTGGTCGGCAATGAGATTCTACCGCAGCTCGTGTATTCGCTATCCGAGCAGAACCGATTCTACAAGAAGGCTGCAGCGTTCGTGTTGCGGGCTGTGGCCAAGCATTCCCCGGAGCTCGCGCAGGCCGTTGTGGATTCGGGGGCCTTGGAATCGCTGGTTCCGTGCTTGGAAGAGTTTGATCCGACGGTCAAGGAGGCTGCGGCGTGGGCCATCGGCTACATCGCACAGCACACGGGTGAGCTCGCACAGCACGTTGTGGACGCTGGTGCAGTGCCGCTGCTGGTGCTGTGCATCCAAGAACCAGAAGTGGCGCTGAAGCGTGTGGCCGCCTCTGCGTTAGGAGACATCGCAAAGCACTCGCCTGAACTAGCGCAAGCTGTGGTCGACCCTGGCACAGTCGCGTACCTTGCACCGCTCATCCAGCACCCAGACGCCAAACTGAAGCGACAAGTGTGCAGCTGCTTGGCTCAGATCGCCAAACACTCGGTCGATTTGGCCGAAATCGTCGTGGAAGCCGAGATCTTCCCCAACATTCTTTACAATCTCAAAGACATTGACCACACCGTCCGAAAGAACGCCGCCACATGCATTCGGGAAATCGCCAAGCACACACCGGAACTAGCCAAGCTGATCGTCAACGCTGGTGGTGCGTCCGCACTTGTTGATTACGTGGCTGAAGCGACTGGAAACAGCAAGCTGCCGGGTGTCATGGCAATCGGATACATTTCGGCCTTTTCGGAAACCTTGGCGCTCGCAGTGATCACGTCCAAGGGCATTGTCCCCGTCAAGAATGCTCTTATCTCAGAACCAGAAGACCACATCAAAGCTGCCAGTGCGTGGACGTTGGGTCAGATTGGACGACACACGCCGGACCACTCGCGTGCCATTGCCGAAGCCGATGTGCTCCGCCATTTGTTGGCGTGTATGGTTCATCCAAACAGCTCCGATGACCTCAAGACCAAGTCCAAACGTGCGCTCAAGAGTATTCTGGCCAAGTGCACGCACTTGCAGGCTCTGCAGCCGCTGCTGCGTGATGCACCGATGAAAGTGCAAAAGTACATCCTCAAACAGTTTGCTCAGATGCTACCGCATGACTTGGAAGCGCGACGGTCATTTGTGCAGAACGGTGGCTTGGAGTTCCTGCAACAGCTCAGCGAAGCCGCAGGTGGCAAACTCACCGAGTACATCTTGGAAATCAACAACTGCTATCCACCAGAAATCGTTGAGTACTACTCACCGCACTACTCCAAGACCCTGCTGGACAAGCTAGACGACTACCAGCCACAGGTTCGCTAGTGTGCTGGTTGGAAAATCAACGTGGTACGTTGGCTAGAACGAGGCATTGGAGAAACCACGGGAGTGGCTTCTCACTATTTATCCTCAGATAGCAGGCACACACTATCATCTCCTACAATCACTGTATTTCCTTCCCAACTACTCTGCAATCTGCATGCCTTTGATTTCCAATTTCCGCTGAATCACGAGGAAGCTCAAATCTACCGTGATGAATGCCTGTGAGGAAACACTGTTATATTGAAGAGTCGGGACTTCAAGCGTGTGTTGCCTTGAAATGCAAACTGTCTGGTTGCTCTTCTCTCCCGTTAGCACGACGGCATCGAACACTACAAACAGGCTACTACTTCATTTTTCATAAGTACGCATGAGGTGACATGCGCACTTAGCCTCGGTTGGAAGGCAGCCAAGAGACAAAGCGACACGATGATTGGGATGCACGCGCTGCGTGCGCTTCAGCGTGGCATTCGACCTGCGCGACCGCTGCAGCGCTCATTCCACGGCACACAATGGGCCATGCAGCAGCAGCAGGATTCGTCTAATCAACGTCCAGCCGGTACCATTCGGTTGGCGAAGTTGATGGCGCAGAAAGGTGCATGCACGGTGTCAGCAGCGTGATGAACGTGACCGTGTGTGACTGACCACCCCCACAATTCTACAGGTCTCTGTTCCCGACGAGAAGCTGAATCGTATATCCAATCTGGAGCCGTGTACGTGAACGGCGTCAAGGTGGGTGCGGTGTGGTTTGGCCTGGAGCCTGATCCGTGCGTCGTTATGCTGTGGACTGATGTCGACGAGGCGATCAGGTGGAAGGCGACTGGATGTTCGTGCCTGAAGACAGTGACGTGACGCTTTCGCATCCAGCACAGCGACACAAGCAGAAGAAAGTCACGATCGTGCTTAACAAGCCTCTTGGTTACGTCTCGGCGCAACCGGAAGGCAACCTCACGCCAGCTATCAAGCTGCTGACATTTGACAACGAGTGCACCGAGCTCAGTCGCGTGCGCTCTCGTCAGAACCAGGAGCCAGTGTCACTCTGGAAGATGGCTGTTTGCGGACGATTGGATGTCAACTCGACGGGTGTGCTGTTGTTCACGCAAGACGGTAAGAGTATCCGTTGTAGATGTTTCAAAGAGGAAGGCATGCAATAACACGATGTGATCTGTTGTTGCTGAAAGGAACCATCGCCAAGAAGATTTTGGATCCAAACGGTGGTGTGGAGAAGGAATATCTTGTGCGTCTGAATGTCAATCTGAACGACAAGTCGCCGGTGATCAATGAGAAGATCGAGCAGCTTCGTCGTGGTGTCACCACCGACGACGGCGTCACGTATCGTGCCAAGAGCGTTGAGATCATCAACGAAAACCAACTTCGCGTGATCCTGACTGAAGGCAAGAAGCGTCACATCCGTCATATGTGCGACTATGTCGGTTTCCGGGTCATGGCGCTTAAGCGAGTGCGCATCGGAGGCATCAAGCTTGGCAAGCTGCCACCAGGGCAATGGCGCTATCTGCAACCTACTGATCGCTTGTAGATAGGAAAACAAAAGGATCATATTGATATTGAGGTGATAATTAGAAGGTCGATAGCATAAGAAGTCGTTGATCTCAGAACACATGCACACACGAAGGCTCGATCTGGTCGCCACACAAAACATTTGAATGATAAAGACGAAAGAAAATATCACCGGTAATGCATACCTTCTTGTCCTGGGTGAATCGCACGCCTTCGTCTCCAAGCAGTTGGCGCTTGTCTTGAATGTCTGATGACTTTTCACCCGTGGAGCCTGTCGGCACACAGCAGCCAAGTCAGCGACGTGGCCAAGGTGTCCAAGCCTCGCACCTCCTACCTCTAAAGCCGCCAATCTCGAGCGTTGCTGCGACAATCCGGTGGCATGGCACCTCCGGGGCAAATGGATTCTTCTATTATTCCGGCGCACGACAACACGATCACGGGTTACCACCACAGCAGCATGACCACAGCTCATTAACCCCCAATTACCCGAAGGGCCTGACCGACGCTGCGAGGGCCACTGTTTAGCGCCTTGGCGACACCGCCGTACGTGCTCACTTTGCCAACTGGGATGGTCGAGATCAACTCGTAAACACGCATTTCTAGACCACCAGAAGAGCCCACAAGTGAGTTGCTCAACGGCTCAATTGTTTGTCACTGACACATCGCCGTTATCGTACCAAATCGAGTGATCCGCTTGCCTCGGAACTCGACATACTCGGTGGTGGCAGCAGCCGTCGCCGTCTTCTTCTTCTTGAGCGTCGTCGTGCGCGGCATCTTCAGTTGTGCAATGGCGCTGTCGCAGCACCAGCGAATGTCACGGCTCGCGCCAATGCAGAGAAGTCGAGTGGGCATTGGCGCCATGCTCATCTGCAGTCGAGTGATGGTGCGACATAAGAATGTGTGTTGTCTATTTGTTAATTACCTACTGGTAGCGACGACGCCACCACTCAAGGCCGGCATCTTGGCAGTGGAAGCTCAAAGTACGTGAGTGAGCTCGTGTCTCTGGCAGGCGCTTGTGTGGATGACGGTCGGCCGCAATGAACAGAGGAAGGTCGCAACAGAGCGCGCTTATCGTCGGATGACAACAACGTTCAGCTTGACCTCCTTCTTCTTCGAAGGGCCCTTGTTGGCGGCCTTCTCCTCGCCGGCCTCCGCTTCAGCAGTGGCAGCTTCGGCGGCGACTTCGTTCTCAATCTCATCGTCCACACGGACCTTGACGACGTGCGAGCCCAAAGTCTGGCAAAAGAAAGCACGAAAATATGAGCATCGGATTCGCACCACGAGGTATCGGACTGTGGTGGCGGTTTGCGTACCTTGATTGGAGTTGGCAGCTGAATGCGAGCAACGCCGACGATGATGCCGTGCTGCTTCTCGAGCATGTCCGAGATGTTTTCGGCGCTGTAGACACACGAATGTCAGCAGAGCAATCCACATTACCACACCATTGAGACGGCACAAACATACGTGACAGAGCTGTGGAGGGTCAGTTCCGTCTTGGCGGCGGTGTGGCGCTTGAACACCACCTCAACACTGGTCAAACGCTGGATAATCTGCTTGAGCTGGCGCTCCTTCTCCAACGCCGCTTCGTCCACCGATTCCTTGTCAACCTTGAACTTGGCGACGTTGGCCTCCGTGGCGTAGACAGCCAACTTCTCTGGGTACAGATAGTTACGCGCGTAGCCGGCCTTGACGCTCACGACATCGCCGCGGTTGCCCAAGTTCTTGACGTCGTCCTTGAGCACCATGCTGACGCGGTGGCTGCAGCGCAATCGCGTCCATTCACCAATGATTAGCAACCCTGGACGTCCAACATTGCAACTGCACGCCGATGGCGGCGACTAGAGCGAATGCCATTCCACGTACCCGAACGAACGCGCCAGGATCTTGGCGCCATTCTGCTGGCGGGCGCACTGCGCGAGCTGCTGCGTTGCACGGGCCAACATCTTCGTCGTCGGGGTCTGTCCTGCTCCAATCCGCGCAACGATTGCCACTCACGCGCGCCACTCCAGTGCCAAAAAACCTCCGTCCGACGAAAAACCTTACAGCGGGCGGGACACCGCACAATGTATTGCAATAGATATACCAATATGGACCATCGTCGCATTGATGCCAATGCCACCGACATTGCTCGACTGGATTTCGTCGCTAACATCGTTGGTTCCTTGCTATGCGAAGCGCAGGATAGTAAAACAGCACATCGTCGTATTGTATAGGTGTGGATACACCTCTAGATTGAGCAGAAAGCGCTTGGATACGAGGATCTGAATAAAAGTAAGCTTGTCTGCAGGCTTCATTTCGGGGAACCTGCGACGAAACGTGTCTGTCGAGTGCATAAGCACTGTGATGGAGTCTTCGGCGCTCAGTCGTCACTGGACGAGTCAGAACTTGATTCTGAATCATCACGGCCGTCCGAATCGTTCGTTCGGCCGGATGCGGATGACGACTTGAGCTTCTCTTCGACGTCATCGGATGCCTTTGGTCGCTCATCGGGTGTGTCGCTGGTCATGGTCACGTCTCCACTATCGGCTGCAGCTGGGCCTTCTTCGTTTGGTGGCGCATCGTCCAAAATGGCGTTGCACTCAGGTGGAATGGGGATGCCCAGTGCCTGCATTTCCTGGTGATATCGCTGCAACTGGTACCAGTCGCGCTCGATATCGCTTTGCGTTTCTCGAATGGACATCAACAACACAAGATTGCCCTTCATCAGCTTCGCGTTCGTAGCGCGCGCCTTGCGCAGCGCCCCCAAATCTGGAGCGCTTGATGCCTCCATCGCCGTCTCCAAATGCGTTTGTCACAAAGTCTAGAAGACAACACATTTGTGTAATTTACATTCTAACAAAAAACGTGTGCTAAATAACTTCTCACCAACAACAACGTCGATGCGAGTGACGGAAAATGGAGCCCTATCCATTTGAAAACGGTCGCATGATCTTAGATTAATGTACAATATCAAGTTGGTGCTCACGGCCGTGCTGGTTCGTTCAATCACACTAGCTGCGTCTGGCCGTGCGCAACTTGCGCAGTTGGCTGGTGATGGTGGTTGCGAGCCGGCGCCTTCTTCAGCAATGCCTTGATGCGGTGGATAGCGCTGCTGCGCTGCTGCGACTGTCGGCTGGTGTTCTTCTTGATGATGAATTCCGCATGGCGAGCGTGCATGGCGTTGAGGCTGAAGTTGGCAGGAGTAGCGTTCATTGCTGGAAGTGAGTGGCGATGTACGCGTGTTCTTGCTGGCGCGTTGTGCTTGTGGCTGACAATTACAAAGTGAGACTGAGTTTTAGATCGCCAAGGCAGATATACAGGCTGCTGCTGCGGGACACAGCTCCTGTCTCTTATACACATCTAGATGTGTATAAGAGACAGCATCCATGGCATGGATCGACTTTGGAGTCCATGCTCACTTCGCAATTTTCAGCCACAAGCACAACGCGCCAGCAAGAACACGCGTACATCGCCACTCACTTCCAGCCCAGCAAGAACACGCGTACATCGCCACTCACTTCCAGCAATGAACGCTACTCCTGCCAACTTCAGCCTCAACGCCATGCACGCTCGCCATGCGGAATTCATCATCAAGAAGAACACCAGCCGACAGTCGCAGCAGCGCAGCAGCGCTATCCACCGCATCAAGGCATTGCTGAAGAAGGCGCCGGCTCGCAACCACCATCACCAGCCAACTGCGCAAGTTGCGCACGGCCAGACGCAGCTAGTGCGATTGAACGAACCAGCACGGTCGTGAGCACCAACTTGATATTGTGCACTATCCTTAATGATACACAAAACCGAACGAGAACAAAATCTTGGATAGGCTCATTGTGGAAAGCGAAACTATAACAGCAAGAAGAACGTTTTTTTGAAACAGTGATGGACTGTCAACCGCTGTGTATCTAGGAGATCAAATTATTCGCTCTGCGATGAAGGCATCCCCGATCTTTCACAGTGCTTCTGACGAGCGTATTCGACCACGCGAAGACGCAAGCGATTTGCAACACACTGGACTTGTAGCCGGAAAACCCGAGAAATAGAGTGGCATGGTTTCAGCTCCATCCGTCAGCAGCAATTAGCTCATCAGCCTAGACTGCTGGTGTGACCTGCACGAGTCTCACGGTGGGGAATCGTTGGCGTGAAGATAAAGCTCCACGATCCTGTCCTGATGTGCTTTTTCCATTCACCTATATAAAATCCTGAAGCAACGCGGTATCGACCGGACCAGCCAAGCGCTGAGAACCAGAGTAATGTATCCAAGCTTCAAGAACAAAAGCGATAGAGAGCGGAAATATAAAGAGTTACAAGAGCAAGTCGAGCAAGACAAAGCGTTTCAGAATATAAAACAGCAAGCGTACGAAAACGCAATATGGGCTGGTGATGCGAAAGCAAACGCAATAAACTTGGCTCCAGGTCAAACAATTGTTGGAACACAGACTGGAGCTAATTCGTCGAGTGTTATTTTCTCTCAATATATCTGATTTAAATCCATCTTTCGGAAATCAAACGCAGGTTTCGACGACAGACAGAATCATTCCTAGTACTAGTGACATGTCTACATCAATGGACGCACCATTACGGAGCGAGATTGATATGATGCGTGATAAAGGCTATCAATCCGATCTGTTACGCCATCAATACTATATACTAGACCAAAAGAGTGAAATTAATCGCCAAAGCAATACGATTCGTAGTCAAAAGATGGATCCACTCTCTGAAGCGCCTGATTGAGGGTATGGACATTCAATTCCACAATGCTAAGGTTCAGTTTGAACGTTTGGTTCATGAACACACGATATCCCAACGACAGATTTCACTATTGCATAAGGAATTTCAACAGGGTAGGTACTGTTCATAACTCTTTGTTAAACAGCTATGTCAGGAAAACTAAAGTAAACTTGATGTGGAGGAATTTGAACAGGGTCGACAATTGTATTTGAGTTTAAGAGCAGCTGCCGAAACCATCGAGTATGAGCGAGATCTAACAATTAATGAACTAGAAGCGCTGACGGGAAATTATGCGGCTGGTGAAATTTGTACAATGCGCTTGGAGAAGCATATAGACTACTTCAACAAGAATCTACCAAGGCTAGTGGCAAATACGAGGCTACGATTGCAAAGCTCAAAGAAGAGAATGCAACTGCTACTGCACGCATACTTGAGCAGCAGAAATATCAACTGTGTCTGAGATGGCCAGTAAAAATATTCGATCCAATATGAATACACCACAAGCATTGCGAGAATACATGCAGAAGATGGAGTAGAAGAAACGCCTGCTGCAACTAACTTCAGCACCGTTTCTGACAAGATTCTCTTTGTTATCAAGAATGGTAAGCTTCACAAACGTCGGAACGGGAAGACGTCAATCTCGAAGAAAACACAGTCGCTTCTCGAGACGCATCACGAGGRGTGGACCCAATATTTACGATGRTAGCAATCAAACACTCTATTGAACMTGGTGTGAGAATATCGAACAATAACCTATATGCACAAGAGGYCAAGGAAATTCGAGAGTCTGGAACGCTCATAACACATGAAGAAGCACATGAGTTAAATGCACGTGCACGGCGAGACCTTCCCGCTATTGAGGATCCATCAGCGTTAACAACACCGGAGCAAACAGATAAACGAGATCAAGGAAAATCGTTCTATAATGACACAACACCCGAAATTGAAGAAAAGAAGAAACTAAAAGTTAATGAAGGATCGTTACGGCCATATCGAGGTGAAGCCTGGAAGTGGGAAGACCACTGCCGCTGCCGAAATTGCGTTCCTGGCCTAGCGCACATTTGGAAGACCAGTCGAGATCTGCAGCGCCGATGAATATCTCTACGTTCAAGGCACGTACCAGTGGTCTAGCGAAGACATCGGAGCCGCTCATGAGCGTTGTTTTGCGAGATTTTCGGACTGCTTGGGGCGATCAGTGTTTGTGGTGGTGATCGACAACACCAACATCTGCGAATACGAGTTCATGCCGTATGTGGCAGAAGCAAGGGCTCGCGGTTATGCGGTGGTGATTGCCCAGCTTGAGTGTCGAGATGAATTGACGGCACATCTAATGGCGAAGCGATGCGAGAATGAAGTACCGCGCGACGTCATTCACCGGCGCTACCAAAGCTTCACCGCCGCGCGGTTGCCACCAGACGCTGCCGTTGTGTCCATTGACAGCCAGGCGGAAAGAGGTGATGACTTTGAAGACGCTCGCAATTTCTTCCGCTACTAACCGCCTCGCGCGTCTAATACCAGTAATGTTTGTCGTTCACTTACCTCCACCTTATGTTTCCATTCTCGCACTTGCCACAACCTCCTCCCAAACATCGATCCTTTGCCACTCCGTCCGCTTCCAGCGCCCGCACCAACTGCACCATTCGACAGTCCTCATCGTCAACCAAATCCGTGGTCGTTTGTATCCCCTTATGTATGCCTGATGCACGCCGCAACGCGCCACCCATCACCAGCAGTGTTCCCCAGCTGTCACACATTCTCCCATGCAAGCGTGGCTGACCTGGCCGCCGGTCGTGTGGCCCACGCCATCACAGACTATGCTGGCTGGAGTATGCGCACTTGACCATACTCCAGCCAACATGTTCTGTGACCGACTGGGAGCGTGGCTGACCTGGCCGCCGGTCGTGTGGCCCACGCCATCATAGAATATGCTGGCCGGAGTATGCGCACTTGACCATACTCCAGCCAACATGTTCTGTGACCGACTGGGAGCGTGGCTGACCTGGCCGCCGGTCGTGTGGCCAATACAAAATCAAAGATGAACAACCGTGTGATGAAGTGAAGAGAGGAAGTTGCGTGTTTGTTTAGTACTGCGTGGAAGCACTGGACGATGCGCCTGAAAGCAAACTAACTAACGACTCTACCACGGACTCGGATCTGCCCTTGGCATTGGCCCCTCGCATTCGAATCTTCCGGCCGTCATCGCGCTTGGTGCCATTCTGCCAAAGTTGGTGCCAGATCTGAAAGC
>NSDO01000123.1:69880-91409 GCA_002286825.1 Lagenidium giganteum
CGCTTGTAAAGCGTGTAATGTAGCTCGTAAGGATATGAATATTCAAGCATTTCGTCGAAAGAAGCTACTGGACTTCAATGCAAATCGTCTTGTTTGGAGCATTGATGAGGAGCAGAAGGATATCTACTGCAAGATGAACGCAAACATTGCTGGAGGTCCATCAATCATCTTCAATCGATATGCGAAGCGCAACGAAACTTCAATTCGAGGTGAATCCGATAAACTTGTGAATAAGGTCATTGGTTACGATGCAAATGCTCTGTATCTCTGGGCGCTTGGTAACGATATGCCTTGTGGCCGCTTGACAACCATCTATACCTACGATGGGATTATTGATGACATTCTCATTGATAAGATGTTTGGATTCCTTGAATGTGACATTGAGACGCCTGATCATCTCAAGGAAGGCTCGCAAGCTCATCGGATCTTACGTCGGTACGAAAACTGTTATCTACGCCCCACTTCTGAAGTGGTACTTAGCGCATGGGATGATCATCACTAAGACATATTCATTCATCAAGGCATTAGCGCAGCTTTCGAACCATTCATGGAAGCAGTCTCTAACGCTCGACGTGATGGTGATGTAGACAAGAGTAAGTCAATGTTCGCCGAGATGATGAAGCTTGTTGGCAACAGCGCATTTGGCCGATCGGGTATGGATATGACCAAGCATAAGGAAGTTAAGTTCGAGTCCGATTGCTCGAAGGAAAACAGTCTTACGAATCACTTCGCATTTGTCCATAAGGAAGAGCTGAATGGACCAGCCGAGATCACAATGAAGAAGCGTCAAATCAAGCTCCACAACCCGATTCATCTATTCATTGCCATCTATCAGCTTGCGAAGTTGCGAATGCTACAGTTCTACTACGATTGTATTGACTTCTACTTCGATCGATCAGACTTCCATTATCAAGAGATGGATACAGATAGCGCCTACATTGCCTTTAGTGATGAGAATCCCTTTGAGAATTTGATCAAACCCGAGCTTCGTGACCACTTCCAGAATCATAAGTATGTTTGGTTCCCGCGCGATGATACAAAGGAGAATGCTGCGTTCGACAGACGCACTCCAGGTCTCTTCAAAGAAGAGTGGCGAGGTGATGCGATCATTAGCCTCAGCTCGAAGAACTATATTTGCTACTTGCCGGACGAATCTCACAAGGTGAAGATTTCGGCTAAAGGTGTACAACAATCTAGAGGTAAGAACTCACATGTTCTAGATCCTGAATGCTTCAAGGATGTCGTCTCGAACCGAGTTTCTCTGTCGGGTACAAACAAAGGATTTCGCTTCCGTAAGGAAAGCAAGTGCTTATAAGCAACACAAAACTGCTTTGAAACATTATTACGACAAGAGAAAGGTTCTCGAGGATGGTATAAGTACAGAGCCGCTAGATATATAAAATGAGTCAGGCGAAATTACTCAAGAAGCTGTACTATGATCCTCAAACGGGTTACATCAGCGCTCAGAAGCGATACAAGAAGGCTCGAGAATACAATCCTCTGAGAACTTCGAGAACTGTAAGAGATTGGTATGCAAGGCAGCCAGATATTCACCAATTTCAAACTCAATTTATACGGTATGAAGATTTCAAAATTGCTTCACCAAATCCAAACTCTTGGCAGATTGATTTAATGCTTTGGACTAAACAAACGGTGCTTACTTGCGTCAATATCAATTCGCGAGTAAAATATGCGAAGCTGCTGCCAAACAAGACTGCAGGCAAATTAGTATCGGCTTTGAAGGCCTTCATCAAGCTACACAAGGTAGATATTATTACCTCCGATATTGGATCTGAGTTTATGAACAAGCAAGTCCAAACCTTCTTCAAAGACAGAGAAATTGAACACTTCAACAATAAAGCTGGAGAGCATAACCCACTTGGAAAGATTGAGCGATTTAATTGAACAGTAAAGCAAAGACTAGAGAAAATTAAGAAGATGTTGACTCAGAAACTGTTAGACGATGGGATGAAGAACTACAACTCCACTGAACATAGTTCTATTGATGCTACACCCAATGACATGAAAGGTAAAGTAGTTCAAAGTGAGTTGGATCACAATCAACAAGTCATGAATCAATTATCAAATGATTTCAGCATGGGTGATCATGTGCGCTACAAACTGCACCGAAAAGCATTTGGAAACGAATCTGTCAAATGGAGTAAATCTTTATATCGAATTGTTGGAATAGATAGATGTTCCAAGAACAATCATGTTCTGTATAAGCCAGCAAATGATCTGAAAGTTGTAGACGTTCCCTTATCTAATGCCGCTCTGGGTAATAATCATTGGGCTCCGTCTGGTCTGGGCAAATCTGGGAGATTGAAAAGATTGTGGAGCATAAGAAGCTAAAGAATGGTAAATTCAGATATTTGGTAAAGTGGAGAGATTTCAAGGAACCGACCTTCGACTGATCAATATAAAAAAATGTCCGAGGTTGAAAAGGCATATTTTGCACGTTTAGATGGCTGAGATTTAAACACACACCAACCATGTCTGTATAAAGCACTTGGATCAGCCACATGTTCCAACGTAAACGATTTTGAAGGGTTATAGATAAAAGCAAGGAGTTTCTCCCATACTGGCTGCGATTGGTGGATCAGTATCAATTCATCTGATGAACGGCAAACTGATGGCAAAACGTCGGCAAAACGACGTAAGCGAATTCGAGAGGTTATAAGGGAACAAAGATTTGCTGAGAGAAACGCTCGCTGATGTATTCATCTCACGACGTGCAAATTGCACCATCACTTCAGTAGCTTCAGGTTACGAGAGTTTAAGCTTTTGACAGCCTGACGATCAAGCGTAGCTCGCTTCCATCACTTCAACAAGATCAATCCAGAGAAGCTTTTCCCCGTGAAGGATCACGTTTGGCACGCGAGGATCTCCATGGACCAGGCCACTCGAGTGGAGCTACCATAGCAGTCCAAAGAGGCTCTGTACTTCCTGTCGTGTACGTGGTCGAGAAAGAGGTTTCCCAACGGGGGACAGCAATAACGCCGCACTCTCAGGAGTTTCGAGGAGGTTTCCCACAGGAGTAGTCGTCAAGCCTGTGTGCTGGGCACTCACCAAGGCCTTCTCCTCCTGATAAAGACGTCCCACGGAACATTTCTCCACGATCTTGAGCCCACAACCTCCCTTGAACACGCGTCCATGAGCACCACGACCAAGAAATGCATCTCCTTCCACCACATCAACGCCCAAGCAAGAGCAAGCAAGGGTCAAGCGCGCCACCCATGGAGATACATTGTCAGTGATGAAGTTCTGAAACAATGATTTCGAGCCATTGTTGACCGGCTTGAATCTGAACTTCCTTCGACCAAAATGCTTCTCCATCTCCTATTGGGGCGGCATCAATGATCAACTTGTCCTTTTTCAATCTTCCCAGCTCAAGTTCCAATGCCGCATCTTTGGCTGTTTGTGTGGCAAAGAGGCCACAAGTTGCTCAAGTTGCATTTCAAGCCGCATTTGGCAAACGCTAGCTTCGCGAAGGAGCGATAATAAATCGTGATCACCACCAGCACGTGAACAGGGGTGTTCATCGTCTCGACATCCTCCATGAGTTCAAACGCGACGTCTTTCTCCGATAACCCAACCAACTGGAGCGGGGCTGCTACAACCTTCAATGGCTTGAAATCACTCGTGTCCACCAACACCTTCCTCCACCTGCTGTTGGGTCAACCACGCGCCGCCCTTCTTGGCGAGGAACAGCTCCAGCTTGCTCGCAGCGAAGCCATACTCTCGCTTCGTCTTGATCGCGTCCTTCAAGTGACCCACCGACTTGCTCGCGTCGATGTCCACAGGGAACGCATTCCCCTCCGCCGACGATCGCGCAGAACAGCGTCACCATGTTGATTGCTTTCGAACTGTGGCGCACACTTTCCCACCGCCTGCATTTCAGTCAATCACTAGAGAAGATCAAATGACTGGCTCGGTACCGGGTTCATGATCAATTTGCTAATTTTTGATTAGGTTCTATCATTCAGTATAAATTTAGATAGATAACGACGAGTAAGATCCGAGGGCTGCCACCGGTGACAAATACTACGAAATCCTGTTCTGGATCGATCAAACCAGAGGCAGTGCTTTGAGCGGAAGAAGAGAACAGTGTATCAAGATGTCCAGTTGCAGCAAAACGAGCCAAGGCACCTCAACGCACGCGACCCCAGGGACGACGAAGCGCCTTCACATGCAAATCACCTCCACTGAAAATGACTGCCGTACGGGACTGATGCAGATACATTCGCTCCACCAAGCGATCCAACCAATCTTCACAGCACAGGCTTGCAACATGGCTGCAGTGTTTGTGTTCAACATTACAACGGGTGCACATATATTTCTAATCATGGCCCGGCGTCCCATGCGTTTCCTCCCAGCTTTCCGGGCCAGGTGAGGTGATGCATGAACATGAACGTGGCGCCATGGTGACGCTGATTCATCACACGTGCAAAAGGGTGCACGTCGGCATTTGCGCACATTCTGACGTTGCCGTCCACGGTAAAACCTCGGAAGAACCTCTGCAGACGAACGTCAACACCACGTGGGTTTGCCCGAGGTTTTTTCCCTTTGGGCTAGGGCCGCGGGGTGCACGTTGGATCTTGGAGCTCCTCAGTCCGGAATTTGCATCCCTCGACCTCTTCCGACCGCATCGCATCGCATCGCGCCGCGTCGCATCCGCTCCGTTGCAATCAATATCATGATCCACAGTCGCCGCTCAGTCCTGACGCAGGCGCGTTCGTTCAGCGCTGCTGCCAAGCAGCGCCGTGTCGTGGTCGTCGATGGCGTGCGTCTTCCGTTCGCCAAGTCGGGCACGATCTACAAGGACATGATCGCGTACGACTTGCTGCGTGAAGCGTACAAGGGCCTGCTGGTCAAGACTGCGCTGGACCCAGCCAAGATTGACTGCGTGCTCGGTGGCACGGTCATCCAGGAAGTGCGCACCTCCAACATTGCTCGTGAAGCCGCGCTTGGCGCTGGTGTCCCAAAGCACGTGCCAGCGTACACGGTCACCCAGGCGTGCATTTCGTCCAGCCAGGCGATCTGCTCGGGTGCCGAGAAGATTCTTGCCGGCAAGGCCGACATTGTGCTTGCCGGTGGTGTGGAGACATTCTCGGATGTGCCAATCCGCTTCTCGAAGCCACTGCGTGAGCGCATGCTTGCCGCCAACAAGGCCATGAAGGGCGGTGTCCCAGCTGTGTTGAAGTTGCTCAAGGGCATCAAGATCAGCGACTTCGCCCCAGAAGCCCCTGCTATCCAGAACTTCCACACTCGTGAGATCATGGGCTCGTCGAGTGATCGCTTGTCGGCGCGCTTCGGCATCACCCGTGAGGAAATGGACCAGTACACGATCGATGCCCACCAGAAGGCCGCCAAGGCCCACGCTGAGGGCAAGTACAAGGGTGAAATCATCCCGTTCAAGGGCTCGACGGAAGAGAACGGCATCAACCCAAACTCGACGCTTGAGAAGATTGCCTCGCTCAAGCCAGCTTTCATTAAGCCACACGGCACCCACACTGCCGCCAACTCGTCGTTCTTGACGGACGGTGCTGCTGCCACGCTCATCATGTCGGAAGAGAAGGCGCTTGAGCTGGGCTACAAGCCAAAGTCGGTGCTTAAGGACTGGTTGTTCGTCGGTGTTGACCCATTCAATGAGTTGTTGCTTGGTCCAGCCTACGGCATCCAGAAGATCTTGGCCAAGAACAAGCTCAAGATCGATGACATTGACTACTTCGAGGTGCACGAGGCCTTCGCCGGCCAGGTGCTCGCCAACTTGCGTGCCTTGGAATCGGACAAGTTCAGCAAGGAATTGTTCGGCCTGGACAAGGCCGTCGGCCGCGTCGACCCAAAGAAGCTCAACACCTGGGGCGGCTCGCTCACCCTTGGTCACCCATTCGGCGCCACAGGCTCCAGATTGGTCACCACGGCCTCGAACAAGCTCCAGGCTGAAGGCGGCAAGTACGCGCTGCTGGCTGCCTGCGCCGACAGCGGTCTCGCGTATGTTGGCTTGATCGAGAAGTATTAAACAAAATGGCAGACCTAAAAACTTGTAAAGCAGCTTCCGGTTAATGTACTCCGTGCACGTGAACTACGCTCCACTCCCAGTCACATGCTGATTGTCACACTCTTGGCCACCGTGGATACACGGAAACGTGCGCATGCGAGTGGAATCCATCCACAGCGTGCACGGAGCTCGTTTCGACACAATCGAGACGCAAAACGCCCACTAAGACTACAACGAATGGAATAGAAATGGGTTCGGGAATCAAAAAGCTATATTTCATTAAAGATAAGAGATGAGTGACACACACGAGGGGTTGGCATGGAAACTGGCAACTGCTTGGTTCTTAGACAAGCAGCACGGCGTTGATGCACCCGTCGTTTTCAGGCACGTTGGTGACCTGCGCGTACTTGCCCCACACGACCTTGCCCGACGTCGTCACGAGGCCGAGTTCGCTCACGTTCACTTCAATGATGGTACCCTTGGTGATGACACCAAGCTGTGTGTACAGAGGGCTCTGTGGGTTCTTCTTGACGCCCAAGATGTCGAGCTGGAACGTCGTCTTGAGCTCTGGGTGCGTCACGTGCGCCTTCTTGAAGCGCATGGCGCTAGGACGGATGAAGCGCTCATACTTTGGCGGCTTACGCGTAAAGTTCTCGCCCACAAAGGTTGCCTTCGTGATCATACGCTTCCACGCCTTGTTACGACGCTTGCCCGAGCGCAACACCTTGAACATTTCGTCATCGGCGATCGGCTTAACCTTAGGGATTGGCACGTCCCACTTGCCGGCCTTCTCCTTACGCTTCTGCTTGACCGTGTTACTCAGCACTTTGGCGCGCGAGACACCTTCACGATCCAACAAGTACGATGGCACCGCGCCGTCTGGGATGTTGTCGTCGTTACCGTGCTTGTTCGTGCGCTCCTGGTGGAGAGCCAACGTCTTCTTCATGGCAGCCTTCTCCTTGAAGCGCTTCTGGTTGTACAGCTTGGCGCGCAGGCCGTGCACCTTCTGGGCGAACTGCGAGCGGCGATGCACTTCACGAGCCTCCTTCTTTCGCTTACGCTCGTGGTGATCCATGCGCACGCCATGGCGCTTGCGGTGCATGTCCATATGCTCATGCTGAGGCATGGTGGCGGATTATTTGTCGGTCGAGCCGCAACGTGCAAGAAGTCAATTAATCCACGGACACGTCTCGATTGACGGCCTTGTTGTGCGTACGCTGCTGGGCTGCGTCCAGGACGTGGTGTCGAGGTGCTGACGTTCCGCTCGGTCGGGCTGCTGCTTTGTCGTGCTGCTTGAGCGCCCGCTAAAAGTCACACATTGCCTTCACCAGCCAACCACCAACAGCCACGGTCCAGCGGTCCCGACCGCCGCTGAACCGCGGTTCATGCCTGTCAGTCGCTCAAGCTACCTTCGCGCAACCTTCCTGCCACCGTATCCTCGTCATTTGGATTGACCGCGTCAAGGTTCCATCAACGCAGCCATGAGCATGTTCCGCGCCGCTGCAGTGCGCCATGTGCAGCAGCTCAGTGGGCGCGCCGCAGCGCGCCAATTGCGTCATTGCGCGCGTCGTAATGCGTCGAGCAATGCAGCCTTTGCGCTTGGCTTAGTGGAGGATAGAGGCCCCGTGAACCCCTTCGAAGTCGCTCCTGGCCAGCTGTTGCCTGGTGAGATCTGACGATCCCGTGCTGTTGGTGTGCGGTGGGCATGCCTCGATGTGGGCATTGAATTGGCAATTGACGCACACGTATCTGGTTGATGTGCGCATGGATCCTAGGGCTGTCCGCTGGCGAATTCCGTCGTCGTCGTGAGCGGCTGTTTGAAGAGCTCCCGGACAACTCGGCGCTGATTGTACGACGGCACGCGTCTTTCACGCGTCCGTGGTGATGTGTGCGCTGACTCATGGCTCCATCGGGTCTCGTGTGCCTCTTTGTGTGTCTTGAAGGTGAACGCGTCGGAAACCAAGTATATGTCCCACGACATCCCGTACGAATTCCGACAGAACTCGAACTTCCTGTACTTGACCGGGTTGGAAGAGCCCGACTCGCTTGCCCTGCTGCTCAAGTCGCAAGGGAAGACGTCCTATATTCTGTTTGTTCGTCCTCGTGACGCGCACAGGTAGATACACGTGCATTGTTGTGTTGGGCTGGTGGACGTGATAGTGGAGTGACCTGTGGTTGTCTTTGTGCATCCCCAGCGAGCAGTGGGATGGCGCGCGAATCGGGTTGGATGGTGCGACCGGTCGTTATGAAGCCGACGAGGCCTTTCAGCTGTCAGAAATGCCCGCGCAATTCGGCAAGCTCCTGCCCAGCGTGGAGCGTGTGTTCGTCATGGCACCGGAAGGCGGACGCTACTCGAACTCGTTTCTGGAAGCCACCAAACCCTTCCACGGCAAGTTTTTCGGCGGCAACTTCCTCGTCGAGCAGCTTCGCCTCATCAAGTCCCCGGCCGAGTTGGATCGCATGCGGTTTGCAGCAGATATCGGTTGCAAGGGCTTTGTGGAGATGATGAAGAGGACCCGCAGCGGCATCACGGAGCTGGCCTTGGCTGCCGAGTTCGAGTCCACGTGCAAGCGCCATGGAGCCCTCTGGAATTCATTTCCGAACGTTGTTGGCTGTGGTCCCAACGCTGCAGTCATCCACTACCTGTCGAAGCGAAACATGTTGAAGGAAAACGAGCTGGTGCTTGTCGACTCTGGCTGTGAGGTGGCTGGTGGCTATGCCAGCGACATCACGCGTACGTGGAATGTCGGTGGCACCTTGTCACGCGCGCAGCTGTTGCTGTACGAGTTCACTCTCGATGTCCAGAAGAAGTGTCTCGACCATCTCCGCTCGCAGATCGAGCAGAAGCAGTCGATCTCGCTCGACCAGCTGCATGACTTTTCGGTCAAGCTGATGGTCGACGGATTGCGTTCGTTTGGCATTCTGAAGAGCAGTCCGTCGCTCGGCATCAACCGTGCTGTTCTCAGTGAATTCCAGCGCTATAACCCAACGCACATCGGTCACTACCTTGGCATGGACGTTCACGACACGCCACATATTCCTCGTACTGTGCCACTTGTTCCAGGCATGGTCATCACTGTTGAGCCGGGTATCTACCTACCAAAGAACGACGCCACAATCCCACAGGAGTTCCGTGGCATCGGCATTCGTATCGAAGACGATGTGGTCGTAAGTTGATGCTGGTTGATTGGACTGTATCGGTTGTCTGCTTGTATTGACAGGTTGGACCGCGGGGACTCCACCCACGCGCTGCTCTCGTTTGAACATTGTAGATTACAGAAACTGGCATCGAGATCACGACGTCGAACGTGCCGAAGGAACTGGCCGACATGGAGGCGCTGCGAGAGCATGCGTGAACGGATGTCCCTCGACGCACCTCGAACAGTCAAGTCTGTCCTCGCTAGAATACACGCCGAATGCTAATGCTGTCGATGGAACGCGGTGGCTCCGTGGCGAATTGTCGCGAGGCTATCGAGGCCTCACAAATAAGATCACCCACCTTGTCCTCGACAATGTCAAGAATAACAACGGGCCTTGCTCCACTTGCGCAGTACGTCATGAGCTTGATCATTGAATTTTCGGTGCGATTGCCTGCACAGTCCCGCGTCCGCTGTCAGTGTGGTATCTTGGTTATATCGTCCATGGAGCGATCATGGGTCACCTTAAGCGTTCGAAGTGTGCTTGTTGTGATTTTGGAGACAGCTCGGGAGGAGCGTAAACTGCTGGTACCGTCGTTTTATCCTGCAATGACAAGAGCACGCCGTCGTCGTCGTCACCAACAACGCCATTGGTGCCCTGCGCAGATGCACGCACCTGCTCTTTTGCGGTCCTCGACTCGCCCGTATCCGACAGCTCTCCAGAAGATGGAACCATATTTCGCGATCTGCTTATTACCGGCGTCGGAAGCAGTGCCGCTGGCGCGATTGGGTCAGTTTGTTTGGACTTGAGCAGCATGCAGCGCAAATAGTTGCCTTGCGCGGTCATCGGGATCAACAGCAGCAGGTAGCCGTCATCTAAACACGCCACTCCTGCCTGTAAATTCCACCGCGATCCGTCAATACGCGCAAGACGATGCGATCCGCCCTCGTTCTGGCAGACACGTACTCGGCTGCGGGCTTTGAGATAGAAAGAAAAGTCGTGGAAGGCGTCGCGTTCGGCCGGGCGCCCTGGAATGGGCATTACGACGCATTGCGGTGGCTGCGGATCCCCCATCACTCAACCGTCACACACAAGTTGGACAACCACTGGACGGTCCACATGCAAACGCACGTACCTGTTGCCGATAGTCGTCAATCATGCGCTGCGTCTCGTCAACGCTCACGCGTTTGATGACACTCACACTCGTCAACCTGGTCGTCAATACCACGTCGTCAGCTCAGACGACCACCGTGACCCCACATGGTCGTAACAGCGCGTGGAACGCACCGCAGCTCGGCGATCTCGTCCAAGCGGGACGCCATCTTCTGCAGAGGTGCATCGTCCCCTTGGTACTGCTCGCATTCAAACAGGAACTTGGCTGCCTTGAACACTCGGAAGCGAATCATCATCACGCGTGCTCGCTCGTCGTGTGTTCGGTGCACGTCCTTGATGGTGGTCACCCGCCGGCAATCAATATCCAATACACTGTGCAAGTATATTTAGCACCGCAGTTACTTCGAGTTGATGTCGTTAGTACGTTCTGTGCAGTGTGTTAATTGAATTGTGAACCGTATTTTGACCAATCATGATCGTTCCCTCCAAGAAAGTCGCTGCCGTTGTCGACATGGCATTGCGCATTGGAGCGAAGATGGCGACGACCAGCACCAGCGCTAGCGCGGCCAATGGCGCCATTGCACGCATTCAGCGCCTGAGCACTGACGTCGTGAATCGTATTGCAGCTGGTGAGGTCATCCACCGCCCTTCCAACGCGCTGAAAGAACTCCTGGAGAACAGCCTGGATGCGGGCTCGACGCAGATCACCGTCACGGTCGGCCAGGGCGGCCTGGCGCTGCTGCAGATCCAAGACAATGGCAAGGGCATCCACAAGAACGACCTTGAGATCGTGTGTGAGCGGTTCACTACGAGCAAACTAAAGACGTTTGAGGATCTGCGCTCCATCAGCTCGTTTGGTTTCCGAGGAGAAGCGCTGGCAAGCATTTCGCACGTGGCGCACGTCACGATCATCTCCAAGACTGCCGACCAGCAATGCGCGTTCAAGTGAGCAGCGCACTTTCTGATGAGGTTGAAATCGACACTGCTCAATTTACTGAGCGTTGGCTGTGAACGCAGGGGATTCTATCGCGACGGCAAGCTAGTCCCGAAGCGCCCAGGTGGATCGAAAGACCCAACTCCATGTGCTGGCAAGAATGGGACGCAGATCATTGTGGAAGATCTGTTTTACAACCTATCTACTCGCAAACAGGCATTGAAAAACACGTCAGAGCAGTATCAGCGCATTCTGGACGTGGTCCAGAAGTATGCCGTTCACTTCGGCGCTCGCGGCGTTGGGTTTGTGTGCAAGAAGGTGAGCAATAGTAACGTAGAACGTGACGATGACAAAATATTGTCGAGATGTTTGCTAACGTTGGCTCACTTTCCGTATCAGCATCGCGAGTCGTCTTGTGATTTGAACACCATGCAGGCTTCGAACCAGCGCGACGTTATCCGAGTGCTATTTGGGACCAAACTCACCAACGAAATCACAGAGTTCTCCGCTTCGTCCAAGCAAGACTCTACAGCACGGGATCTTGATTTCAATGTTCGTGGCTTCATCAGCAATGCCAACTACAAGTGCGTCTATAGCGGAGTTTGGCACCAACTTACACGTCAAGTCTCACATCGCGATCCCTGATTGTCTACAGCCTGAAGAAAAGCCAATTCATCTTGTTCATCAACAACCGCCTTGTGGATTGCCCTCCGCTCAAACGTGCATGTGACTACGTGTACTCGCTATACTTGCCCAAGCATACGCATCCGTTCGTATACATCAGCCTTGAGATGCCCCCACAGAATATCGATGTCAATGTGCACCCGACAAAGCGAGAGGTAAAAGGCTCTGAGTCATTTCACCATTATGACTGATATGCTCACGTGGCAACTGTTTCCCTCAGGTGCACTTCCTGTACGAAGAGCAAATTGTCGATGCCATCAGTCAAGCCATTGAGAAGCAGCTGAAAGGAAGCAATGAAAGTCGATCCTTTGCAGTGCAGCCAATCACTTCCATGCTCAGTAAGCCGCTGGATACCGATTCCGAGATAGGCAGACAAGATTCCAGTGTGGTTGGAAAGAAGAGCAGTGAGAAAGTGCCATCATCTCCTTCCGTGGATGGTGAAGACTCTAGCAATGAACAAAGCGCGGCTGCTGCTGAAGAAGAATCGACCACGATGGAAGAAGACCTTCCAGCAGGCAGATCACAGGTTGTCGATGTTGATTTGAGCCAACGCGTGACGCCGAAGTCCAAAAAGTACAACGCAACACTGGTAAGGCATGAGGGTGAGAACAGGTGGATGGTTGAAGCTCACATTGATGTGTTTTACGCAGGCACCACAACGGCTCGTAAGGACTGACCATCGCTCAAACACCATTGATAAGTATTTCTTTCTCGATTCGCAACGTTCTCAGCCGACGCCTGCTTCCGCACAGTCCCAGCACCCTACGAGCAACCAAAAGCGCGACAATCGCGCAAGAAGTCCCAGAAGTTCCTCTGAAGAGCAGGATGACAGCTCTGCAGGTGGTCAAAGACGATCAAGACTCAAGAAACGCAAGCTGTCATACACAGATAAGAGCGATTGCTCTGATGAAGACTTTCAAGGTACGGCGGCTTCCAAATTGACTTCTTTTAGTGTGCTGTGTTAACGTTTTTGGCATTACCAGAGCCTGAGCCAGAGGCCACTGCGAATGACCGACGTTCAAGCCTGGCGCCCACTCAAAGCCCTCAGTTGCTTACAAGTGTGCAGAATCTGCTTCACGCAATCGAGTCTCGCAAGAACAAGGGACTTGAACGAGTACGCCAAACCATCTGCGTCTTGGAACTTGCGAGCGCTGTTTTGACATCAACCGGTTGCATGCTAGTTATTTCGTGAGCACACGTTCGTTGGGATGGTGAATGCCCAGCACGCGCTTGTCCAGTATCGTACCAAGCTGTACCTGGTTCGTGTCCACGACGTCGCCTATCAACTGTTCTATCAGCAAGTCATCCGCGGCTTTGGGGAGCTGGCGCCCATCAAACTCAAGACCCCTCTGCCGGTGTACGCGCTGGTCTACGAAGCTCTCAATAATCCGCGAAATGGATACGACGAAGAAGACGGACCAAAAGATCAACTTGCCCGCGAAATCACAGAGTTGCTTGTGAGCAATGGACCGATGTTGGCTGAATATTTCTCTCTGGATATCGATGCGGAGGTAAGCAACAGCGGCTGCGCGCGATGAGTGTGTGCGGTTGAGATGGCTAACCACCGCGCACTGGGTTGCAACATCTGCCTGCACCTGTCAATCACAGGGCAAGCTCCGGACACTGCCTCGCCTGCTGGCAGACCACGAGCCATCGTTGCACTCGCTGCCCGAGTTCCTGTCCCAGCTCGCAACGGATGTGAACTGGGAAGAAGAAGAACCGTGCTTTGACAACGTCGCCCAGATGCTAGCCAAATGGTACAGCGAGCTTCGCTATCCAATGCACGACGAGCAGTACGCCCTCGTGCTGGAGCACGTGATCTTCCCCGCGACCAAACAGCCCACGGCGTTCTCACCACCGCAGGAACTGAACGACTCGTCGGTGCTTACGCCAGTGGCGTGTCTGACGAATCTGTACAAGATCTTCGAGCGCTGCTGAGAACCACCCGTGGCATTAAGTTATCTCCACCGAATGCATGTGGTCAACCTTCTTCGTGTGCACACATGCGCTGAGATGTCCATCCATTGCACCATTCTAGTACTAGCTTCTGCACGTGTCCCTGCTCGACCTTTGACTGCCCAGCCAACACCATCAGTGCCCATGCGAGGTGGGACACGACGGCCGCCTGGACACCTCCATGGCACTTCCTCGGCTCCAGCTGGTGACCCGCTTTGACTCATTGCGAGCACCAATGCCTCCATCCGTTATCTGCCCAAGTGCGTCCACGGCGGCGGACGCAACCCTATCCCCTATCGTCCGCTCCAGCTGCCGTTGATCGAGTGCCTGGTTGGGCTGGCGAGGGGGGAGGGGGTGGGGACGGGGCCCTACATGGCTCCACCCGTCCGCCGGGCGGTCCGCTCGATGTCTTCACCTTCCTCTCCCATCGCCATCTTCGAAGAGAAGAGCCTGCGTGTCCCTGGGTGGGCACACGTGACCTTGGCCTCCCCCCACTGCGCCCTCACCCGCGGCGCCACTTCCACGCCGGTTCACGTCTCCCTGCATCCGCATCAGCGCTACGTGTTGCGGCTGGACTGATCGGGGAACTAACTACGAGCGCTCTCTCTCTCTCTCTCTCTCTCTCTCTGCACCACGTTCTCCTCCTGCGAGTTGGTTGCCGCCACGATGAATGGGAACAAACGCGTCAACACGGTGACGTTTGACAGCGCCGTGCCCAACGGGAATGGAGCCATCCCACCGCCAGCGCACATGGCCAAGCCTGGAGGAATGGCGATGGGGGTGAAGAATGGGTTGATGGTGGGCGGGGCGCTGCCGCACCCCGGTGGCATGCCCCACACGTCATTGCCGTTGCCGGCTCAAGCACAGCCACCCGCGCCAGCGCCCGGCGCCGCGGCGCCCAAGCAAAATGCGTTTGTGCGCAAGATGATGCAGCAAACGATCGGCGAGAACTACGAGCAGGCGACCATCCCCAAGCTGCAGTCGTTTGTGTCGTCCATTGAGAGCTATTGCGCGTCGACGGAGAGCTTGGCCAGTCTGGGCAAGTCGCTGTACACGTCGACCGCCATGGTGTTTGTGGTGGACGAGATGATGCGGATTATTCTGTGGAACGACTGTGCGATCAAGTTGACGGGATATTCCCGTGAAGAAATGGCAGGACGCAATTTGACCAAGGATCTGCCGTATCTTGTGCCACCACAAACGGCGTCGCTGCTTGGGGATGCCCTCACACGGTGTCTCCAAGGTGTACCAGTCACGGGCGTGATCCTATCGTTCTCGAAGCGGGACGGCACAAAAATTAATGTGTTGGCAACGTGCACGATGCTGTTATCCAACCCGGTCGGACAAGGCATGTTGGTATTGGCACAGGATGTGGCACCAATTGGTCTCTTCCAGAAGCAATCAATGGCCGAAACTCCGGCGATTGCTGACCAAAACACACGTACGTTTTGGCGTTAATGTCCTTGTGCTGTTGCGATTAATATTTGCTCACTGATGGCAAAAACTCTATACTTGCAGCTCAACCAGATTCGGTCAAGTCGACTGTGATGGCCCCTCGCGCTGGAGGATCCAATTCTAATCAGGCGGTGGTCCCCGCAAGCCAAATTACACCAGCTCCGACAGCTGGCCCCGCCGTTTCCGCTTCTAACGCGACGAAAATTCCAGGCTGGAGCGAGATTGCACCGCATTATTCGATCGAATGTGTGCTCGGACAGGGCAGTTATGGCCAAGTGGTGCGATGTAAGCACTTGCCAACGGGAGAGATTGTGGCTATCAAGAAGATTCAGAATGTGTTTTCCGATCCGATCGACGCGAAGCGTATCCTGCGTGAACTGTGCATTGTGCGTCAGCTCCGGCATCCAAATATTGTCCAAATCCGCGAGATCATTGCGCCCCGAGACATCACCAACTTTCAGGATTTGTTCGTTGTGTTCGAGTACCTGCCGTCAGACCTAGAGAAGCTGTTGCATTCTCCGCAATTCCTCACTGCCGAACATTTGCGGTGGCTGCTGCTTGATTTACTGAAGGCCCTCAAGTATATGCACTCTGCCGAGATTGTCCACCGTGATTTGAAGCCGGCCAACGTTCTGCTCAACCTGTCACCGGTTGCGATCAAGATTTGCGATTTCGGCTTAGCTCGTGGATTGTCGTCAACCCGCGTGTCGGCGGCAACGGCACGGAAGCGCAAGCGCGCGACTGATGGCAACTCCGCCGACGACCGAACCTTGGAAGGCACTGGTGTGCACCCTCGGACTCCGGGCAAGCGCATCCAACGACAGCTCACCGAACACGTCGTTACTCGTTGGTATCGTGCACCTGAAATCATCTTCCGAGACCACGACTACTCAGCAGCCATCGATGTGTGGTCGGTAAGTGAACCCACACAGTTGCATCAAAGCAGGTGCTGGCAATATCTAACTCGTGTACGTCGATAGGTGGGTTGTATATTTGCAGAGCTCTTGAGCATGCAAAAGAGCAGCGTACCGTCACACTACCAGCGTGAGCCTCTGTTTCCTGGTGTGTCGTGCTTCCCTCTCAGCCCAGGAGCTGGGCAAACAGCGTTGCCACAGGACAGCCGTGATCAACTCAACACAATTCTGGACGTGCTGGGGACGATGGACGATGAAGATATCGAAGAAATTGCCGACAAAGACGTCAAGGTTTACCTTCGCAGCATACCAAAGCGGCCGCGTCGCAACTTGCAGGAAATGTACCCGGGAGCCGAGCCAGAAGCCATCGACTTGCTCACCTGGATGTTGCAAATGAACCCGCGCAAACGAGCGACACTGGACGAAGCCTTATCGCACAAATACCTTGCGAGTATTCGTTCGCTCGAAGAAGAAATTGTTGCGCCGGGTCACATTAAGCTCGATTTTGACGAAAAGAAGCTCGGCGTGACAGAGATTCGCACGCGCATGGTGAGTGAGATCAAGTTTTACCACCCAAACGCAGGCAAAAAGGTGATGTAAGCTGCATTAAGGAAGCACAACAACATGTAAACCGACCACCTCCTCATTTGAGCACGATATCTGTTGCCTGTCGTCAACGTCCTCACTGTGTGGCGTTGACTTGAAGCCATCACTTCGCCGGTCAGACGAGGCGGCCTAGCTTCAAAAATAGCAGCGCAATGGGTACGAAAATATTGACTTTTGGGATCAGAACCGAGGGCCATTTGCTGTGCTGGTCACCGGAGGTGCCCCAAGGGCACGGTGACAGCGACGGCAACAGCGCTGGCATCGGCTCCGGCCATTACTGTGGGCATCGGTGGCACGCGGACTGAATAAAGGGTGGAGGCAGTGGATTGATAGCGTAGTTTCCAGCGCGAGGGACGACGTCGTGTGGCTTGCACCATGCCGTCGACTACGACGGTATCGGTCGATGAGCTGGAACGCATTCTCTCGAGTGTGTCAGCGCCGAGGCAAACGGATCGAGAAGCTCGGCGCATGCAGCTGAAAGAAAAATCAGCACAACGTACAGGGAAATGGCCCAACACGCTGGAAGCGATGCGACTGAAAAAGGACCGATGGAAGAAAGACAAAGAAGAACGCGAGGAAGAGGCACGGAAGAAGATAGACGAAGAGGAGATGCGACTGCAGAAGGAAGCGCGAACACGGCAGATCGAGCGAGCAAATCAGCTGCTGTACGAGCAAACGGATCGCATGAAAACGCTCCGAAGCAAGCAGCTCCTGGCCGATGTTATCCACGTAAGTATTGGTCGAGATCATGGATTAGTGCGCGGCGATTCATGAGTTTGTCTCGGCGGACATGCTTACTACTCACAGCACCGGAAGCTTCAATTGGAAGAGAAAGAAATTCTGCGAGAGCAAGACGAACGAGTCGACCGGCTATACGACACGATGGTCTTGCGCAAGGTGTTGGAAGGTGAAGAGAAAGAGGCGGCTGAAAAGAAGAAGCTCCAGGCTGAGCATGCGCGATTAGCACAAATACAGAAGGAGCAGTTGGAAGAATACAAGCAGCGCTATATCAATGATCTGCGCGAGGTAGGGTGCTTCTCGAGAAACTTAGACCGTGTCGACTGCTGAGTATGGCGCTGTATCTATCAGGAAAAATATGAAGGCGAGCGCATTAAGCAAAAAGCAGAAGATGATTATAAAGAAGAACTCGAGCAAGAGCGCCGCCGCAAACTGCGCATGAAGCAAGCAAGCGAGGAAACTCAGCTCGCCAACATGCGACTGAAGGCTCATCGCGAGATGGAAAAGGAAAAAGAACGATTAGAAGACGAGAAACGCGACGAAATGGAGAAGAAAAAGCAGCAGCGGAATGCAGTGCGTGACGAACTGCAGCGACAGAAACGAGAGCGTGCGCAGGCTCGCAAGCAGCGTATGATCGACTTGGCAACGCAGAACCTCGTGCGCCTGGAGCAGCAGCACGAAGAACGCCTGCAAAACCAAAGCATGGAAGTTCGCGCAAAAGAAGACAAAGAGCTGCAGGACCGCGCCGACCGGCGCGCTGCCGAGAAAGAGGCCACGCATCGTAGCCGGCAGAACCAACTGGAAGCCAAGCGCCAACGAGAAGAGAATGAACGCCAGCGCGCAGTGGAAGCCGTGCAGGCATGGGAAGAATACGGACGTCGCATTGAGCTGCAAGCCAAGCAGGAAGAGCAAGACCGACGTCTGGAGAACCTGCGCTTTGCTGTGGAACAAAAGAAACAAGCTGACGCGCGCAAGAACACACTAGCTGACAGCAAAGTTGCAAATGTGCAGAGCGAGCAGGAATCCATTCGCTCGTTCGACAAAGAAGACGAACGTTTCCAAAAAGTGGCGCGCGAAGCACTCGTGGAAGCCAAAGAGCGCGGTCTTGACAACATGTATCCGCTCAAGAAGGCGCTGGTCGAGAAGCGCATTGATCTGTTGCCCGCATCAGGGTTTCGCATTTAGAAATATAATATCACACAAAAATCACAGAAACACACACACGCACACACAACATTTCCCGGAGGTGGTGCTTTATTCTGAATCAGTGATTTAGAAACGTTTCTAATTGACGTCGGTCGCTGGGTGTTGAAGCTCACTCGGTCGGCGGCACGATGTTGGCGATGACGGCGCAACCGCGCCCGCGCTATGAGACCGAGGAGGACGACTGGACGCAGTTCGAGGTACGCAGACACAGCGCTGAAGCTGAAGCTGCATGGTTGTGGTGTTGTGCGTGGAATGACAGCTGCTCATCCGCGCAAGCCAGGTGGCGTTCCCGCCCACGGGCGAGCTGGGCATCGGCATCAAGGTCGAAAAAGACGGCCTCGTTGTCGTGAACCAGATCAAGACCGTCAAAGGTGCGAACAAACCAGCGTCTTGATGAGCATTCTGGAGGGTGCTGGTGGCGTTGGAGTGCGCTGGAAGCTGATACGTTGCTGTGCCCATGCAGGGTATGCGGAGCTGACGGGGGTGGCATTATCACCGGGAGACATCCTCGTTGCCGTAGTACGTCTGATCCATTGCAGAGCGCTGGTAGATGTTCTCGTCTGTGACTTTATTCTGATGTGCAGGATCGTCGACCTGTCGTGGATCAGCCATTTAGTGAGGTCATGCGGCTGCTACAGGAGACGAAAGCCACGCGACCGACGCAGTTGGACTTCCTCCACGTCGACGCGTACGTGAGCGCTGATGATGCTGTGGATCAATGGCTCCAGTATCGACACAACAAGTATCCGACGGAAGGCGAGTTCGACGTCTACTTTGCGCCGTACCAGCTGACAGGAATTCGATTGGTCGAGTCGTATCTGATGACAAACCCACTCAAGCTTGCACATGTCGACAACGCCATTTACGCCTCTTTGCAGCAATCGGATCACGCACTTGTAGACCGATTACTCAACAAGGTCATTGTACGCATTGGAACCCACTCGGTGCTGGGCGCGCCGGTCCCAGAAGTGACGGCACTGTTGTATGACCCAGCGACGTTCCCAAAAGATATCTGGCTTGCCAGTGCCGACGATCTGAAGGAAGACTATCATGTGCTCAGACTGACCGAGGAAGCACAATTGATTTGGTTCTGCTTTGTGCCAGAAGAGCTCATGATGGAAGTGCCTGCTGTCAGCTATGCTGCGTGTTCACGCGATTCGAACGAAGACCTTCACGTGCTTTCCCCACGAACAGAGCGCCGTGACGGGGTGAAGACCGAACAATATTTGATGGCTATCAACGAAGTCCCGACATTGCGAATAAGTGCAGCTTCGTTTAGCGAAGAGAAATCGGGCAGACAACCCGACAGCTCGATCGATGTTGTGACGAGATCTCTAGATATGCTACTGGAGGCGCCGCGGGTTTTAAGATTCCGGGATTTGAGGGTGTATCGTCAAGAAATGAAAGCAAACAAACCACTATCCCCATGGAAGCGGCGAAGGAAGTCGCATTCCTGGAAGCTCGGTCGTGATATCCCAGCCAACGGTAGCAACAATGATTTGAGCGAAGACAAGCACCCTTTGGTCGATGCTAAGCTGGAGCCATCAAACTCGAACAGTGAACAAGCAATCGACAACCCAACCACCATACCGTCCCAACCAGTGGTTTCCATCTCGTTGAAGCCGCGTAACTTTTTTAGACTGCTCCTGGAAGAATTGCATACCAACAACAAACCACTTCAGGAGGAACACGGTGATTGTCAACAAAGCACCAGCACTTCTTTCAGACGGCGCTCTCATGGGCTAAACAATTGTGAAGGTGAAAGAGATGTGTCCATATTGCGATTAGAGAAAGTGAAGACAGTTATCATTCCAGACAATCAACGATCAGTCGGGATACAACTGGAAACGGACGTACTTACCAAGTACACCGTTTTTAAGCAGTTTGTCCGGTACGTAAGCTACTTTGACAGTCCAAGCAACTTATTCGCACTGACGTCTTCGAATACGCAGGGAAGATAGTCTTGCTATGAGCTGCCGCAAGATTGTCCCGGGAGACGCGCTGGTTTCCATTAACGATGTCCCTGTAGAAGAGATTCCGACTGACAAGCTCATTCATCTGCTGCAACATGCAAGCTCAGCCAACACTGAAAGTCGTAATGTTCGGTTCGCTCGGAAAAAGAGTCGATCGCGTCGAATAACATCAATGCTCTCGGATTTCTGGAACCGCAAAGCACGCGAATCACCACCAGATCTCAGTGCTAGACGTGCAAGTCTGTACATGTAAAAAGCCGGAAATCCACGACGAATTCTACCCAACGATTGTGATAATGCTGTTACTGTTGACCAATCACGTGAAAAGTATGCAGATTGAACAAGCAACACACGCTATGCATAGTTCTTGGTCACCTAGTTGATGCTTTGGAGAGCCGTTGTTTGCTGCTCAGCTAGTCGGACGCCTTCTTTCCTTAAATCATTGACAATTGTACCAACTGCCATGATCAGCAGCTGCAAACAACCAACAACGGTCAGCTTCCGTGCAGCTACAACTCCACACACTCAGCAAGTGACATACCCGCTCGTTGTAGATAATATCACGGACTTCCGCGCTGATGTCCATCACCTGAAGCCGCTTGACATCGTCAATCAATTCTTCCTCTGCCATTTGATCCAAGATAGGATTGAGGTCTTCGCGCAATCGCTGGCGCGCAGCTGTGAAGCCGTTGTTGCCCGCAAACTCGCCCCACAGCGACAGATCACTTTGGGAGACCTCAAACGGCTTGCTGACTTCCACTTTGGTACGCAACAGCGCCTCGCGGCGCTTGTGCTCGCGGTAGCTCTTGTT
>NSDO01000123.1:111462-190889 GCA_002286825.1 Lagenidium giganteum
GAGATCGCTGCGTAGACTGGCATGGTGGCGACTGCTGATCACGTGCAACGTGACACAACGCAAGTCAAGCGACAGCTGCAGGTCCGCCCGCGGCGGCGCGACCGGGGCTAGCGATGCGAGGAGCTCTCCAATCTGTCTTCTCCCGTCGCGCGAGCGGAGCAGCACTGACGGCTTCTTCGCGGGCGTGGCGTGGTTCCACCCTGCCGCCGAAAGAAACGTCAGTACCACGCACAACCAGACACAGCACAGCCCAGCACTGCCCAACACAGCACTGCACCTCCTCGCTCCGTCGCACCCGCTCATCGGTTTCCCATCATGTCCATGACCGGGTGCGCGAAACGACGCGTCCTTTCACGTTTTCCACCAATCCGCGTCAATCACCCCATTCATTGGTAGAAAAGCAGTGCAACCACAAGAATTATCCTCACTGCGCACTTACCACGAGCGACAAAGTGCGCTCGCGTTTGCGTCACTGCTTGACGGGTGCGTCGTCACCCCTCCCCCCATCCCCGGGGGGGGACAATACACATGTCGCAGAATGACGCAGCCGCGTGGAGAGGAGGCACAATTCGACCTCCGACGGTACGTCCAGCTGCACCTATCGCTCGCTGGATGCTCCGTCAGATCCGAAACACCGGCCAAGCCCCGAGCAGCACCACCAGGGGCCCAAGACCGGCGCAAGAACAGGCAGGGGCACGACGGAGGCACCATGACGCAAGTGCGTGTGGCGTACCAGGGCGTTCCGGGCGCGTACTCGGAGAAGGCGACGCGGCAGCTGCTGGGCCATGCCCCGCAAGTGCACGCCGTGGGCTTCCCGTCCTTCGAAGAAGCGTTCCAGGCCGTGCAGAGCGGCGACATGGACTTTGGCGTGCTGCCCATTGAGAACAGCTTGGGCGGCTCCATCCACGCCAACTACGACCTGCTGCTCACGTACGAGCTGCACATCGTGGGCGAATACGACCTGCGCGTCGAACACTCGCTGCTGGCGCTGCCGGGCGTGGCCAAGAGCGACATCAAGACCGTCATTAGCCACCCGCAGGCGCTGGCACAGTGCGCGCACACCATCTCGCAGCTGGGCGCGCAACCACGCGCCGAGTACGACACGGCCGGCAGCGCCAAGATGCTGGCTGACCACCCGGAATGGCGCGACACGGCTGCCATTGCCAGCGACTTGGCCGCCGAGTACTACGGCCTCAACGTGCTGGAGCGCAACGTGGAGGACGACGCTGGTAACTTTACGCGCTTCCTGCTGCTGGCCAAGAAGGAAGAGCTGGGGCTGACGGCCAGAACCAGCAGCGACCTCGAGTTCAAGACGTCGCTCGTGTTCTCGTTCATCGACAGCAACGAAAAGGGCCAGTTGTACAAGGCGCTGTCGGCGTTCTCGCTGCGCGACATCGATATGTCCAAGATCGAGAGTCGCCCGTGGGGACACTCGGCTGCGCAGCAGTGCACGGCAACAGCGGCGGACGAGTCGCTCGACTTTTCGCTGTCGGCGACGTCCGCGGCGCGCCGCAAGTACAAGTACTTGTTCTACATCGACATTATCGGGCACCAGACGGACGAGCCCATCAGCAACGCGCTGCGCCACCTGCGAGAGTTCGCCAAGTTCGTGCGGGTGCTCGGCTCGTACCCGTCCAAGGGCAAGCTCGTGGGCGAAGTCAAGAAGAAGCTCGAGGCTGCGGGCGCAACCGTGGTGCCTACGGGCCTCACGCCCAAGCTCGATGGTGCGGTTGCCCCGAAGACCAAGAAGCTCACGGTTGGCATCTACGGCTTCGGTAACTTCGGTCAGTTCCTGGCCAAGACCATGGCCAAGTACCACACGGTGCGCGCGACGTCGCGCAGCGATTATACGGCCCAGGCGCAGGCCTTGGGCTGCACGTTCTTCCCAACGTCGACGCTTGAGGCGTTCTTTGCTGGACTGGATGTGCTGGTGCTGTCGACGAGCATCCTGTCGTTCAAGTCGGTGCTCGCGGCCATCCCAGCCAAGCTGCTTGAGAACGTGGTGATCGTCGACGTGTTGTCGGTCAAGACGCACCCGAAGCAGCTGCTGCTGGCACAGGCGCCGGCGTCCAGCTCCATCCTGTGCACGCACCCGATGTTTGGTCCAGAAAGTGGCAAGCACTCGTGGCGTGCACCGCCGATGATGTACGAAAAGGTGCGCGTTGTGTCGGGCGAGCACGCGCAAGCCATGGACGGCTTCCTGCGCGTGTTTGAGCTCGAGATGTGCCGCATGCTCGAGATGACGTGCGAGTCGCACGACGAGTTCGCCGCCAGCAGCCAGTTCCTGACGCACTTGACAGGCCGCATCCTGGGTGTGCAGGGCGTCAAGAACACTCCGATCGACACGCGCGGCTTCAAGAACCTCGTTCGCATGGTCGAAGACACGTGCAAGGACAGCTTCGACCTGTTCCAGGGCCTGTACGAGTTCAACCCGAACTCGGAGCAGCAGATCCGCAAGTTCGAGGAATCGCTGCGTGAAGTTACGCAGCAGCTGCAGCACAAGGGCACCACCAAGGACTCGGCGGCTGCGGCAGGCGGTAGCCAGCAGTTGACGCTGGCACAGCAATTCCCACAGAACCCGCTCATGAACAAGATCACACCAGCCAAGACCGTCGTCATCCACGGCATCACCAAGCAGCTGGAGGCTGAGGGCAAGCAGGTCTACTCGCTCTGCGTCGGCGAACCAGACTTCCTGCCGGACCAGCGCGTGCTCGGCGCCGGTGTGGCGGCGCTGCAGCAGGGCAAGGTCAAGTACACAGATGTCAAGGGCATGGTCGAGCTGCGCAAGTATATCGCGCAGTACCTGGAGCAGTGCAAGGGCGTCAAGTACAACCCGCTGACCGAGATCTTGATCTCAAACGGTGCTAAGCAGTCTGTGTACCAGGCGCTGCTGGCCGTGTGCAAGCCGGGCGAGAAGGTGCTCATCCCATCGCCGTACTGGGTCAGCTACCCGGCCATTGCCACGCTGGTGCAGGCTGAGCCTGTCATCCTGCGGACCAAGCTGGAAGAGGACTACCTGATCAACCCGGCTGACCTGGAAGCAACCCTCAAGGCTAACCCGACCACCAAGGTCATCATCCTGTGCAACCCAAGCAACCCCGCAGGCACGCTGCACCTGCCGCACCACCTCGAAGAAATTGCGGCCGTGCTGCGCAAGCCTGAACTCCAGCACGTGCTAGTGCTGGCGGACGAGATCTACGAGCAGCTCGTGTACCAGGACCTGGACATGACGCAGGGCGTCAAGCGCACGCACATGTGTTTCGCGGCGCTGCCGGGTATGTATGAGCGCACGCTCGTGATCAACGGCTTCTCCAAGTCGCACGCCATGCCTGGCATGCGCATCGGCTACGTGGCGGCGCCTAAGTACTTCGTGGATACGTGCACCAAGATCCAGGGTCAGTTCACGTCGTGCGCCAACTCGATCGGCCAGATCGCGGCCACGGAAGCCATGAAGCTCGAGATGGAATGCCATGGTCAGAACAAGGAGCGCATCGCCGACACGCTCGTGGTCTTGGACGCCAAGCGCCAGCTCGTGCTGAAGATGCTGAGTGAGATCCCTAACGTGCGCTTCGCGCACCCGACGACGGCGTTCTACGTGTTCGCGGACCTGTCGTTGTACTTTGCGCCACCGAAGCAGGCGTGGACACCGGACCGACAGACGCACCTCCACAACATTGACGACTTCTGCGAGTACCTGCTGCGTCAGTACCAGGTCGCACTCGTGCCAGGCTCGGCGTTCGGCGAGGTGTACGGCATGCGCATCTCGTACGCGAGCTCGATGGACGTGCTCGAGAAGGCTTTGAGCGGGCTGGCACAGGCGCTCAAGTCGCTCATTATCGAGTCCTAGATCACTGCACTGGCGGCCTAGCCCTTAAAGGTCGACTCGGGCGTCTTGAGTCTTGTGTGTGTACGTTCGTCCGTGTGAGCGAACGAATCAAGAGAACTTTTTTGGAATAAAAACTATGCAAAGCAATGCATCCTGTTGGTCTAGTTGGTTGACGGCCACGCAGGTCGCGTCAGTTGACGGGGCCGTGGCACGTCGTGAGGTTGCAGACTACGAAGAAGAAGAGTGGCAGCACGAGGTTGTCGATCTGGGCTGTAGCAGCCTCGAGAGCGCCGGTGAGCACAATGGACGCGAGGAAAATGAGCACCTGCATGCAAAACGAAGAGAATGAACGTGTGCCAAACGTAAATGATAGATAAAGTGAGCCGGATACGGACGTACCTCGACGTAGGCGCCGTCAAAGAACCGAACGTGGTAGTCCTCAAACACAAGCGACGCGAGCACCATGGAGAGCAAGATGGCAGCTGTGCCTTCGACTGTCTTGTTGCCGAACAGCTTGCGCTTGCCGATAGACGAGCCCACGACGGCGCCCATGGCGTCACCGACGCCGAGCGCAATGACGCCGGCGTTGGCTGCCAGCGCGTTGGTCGCCTGTGGCGCTGCGAGCCACAGCGGCAACGCACAGCCCAGGAGCAAGTACGTGTGCGTGAGGATGACGCGACCAGCTTCACGGTGGTCGATGAACGCTTTCATGAACGAGGCAATGACGTGCCCCACGGGCGGAAGCGATACAGCGCGGACGCACTCGACCAGGCAGAACACGGCGAGCGCAACACCGTAGCTGAGCACCAAGAGCGGTACGTCGAGGAAGTAGGCGGGCACAAACATGACGACGACGAGCAGGTGGAAGAGCTTGCGCGCAATGATGTTGCGCAGCGCCCAACGCTCCGAGATGACCGCGAATAACGGCACGAGCACGACGAGACAAACGACCCAGGCGGCAATGAGCTGCAGTCGCACCGCTCGCTCCAGCAGGAAGTCCACAAGCCACGCAAATGGGTTCCATGTTGACAATAGCACGCAGCTCCACGGGTAGACGACCAGCACAATGACGGCGCCCGCGATGATGGCGAAGGTTGCTGTGGGTTTGAGTGGTAAGCGTGGTGCGACGATGGTCGGGGAGGCGGCGCCGTAGGCGCGTAGGATGGGACTCAAAGCAGCGCACACGAGAAACGACCCCAAGACACCGACAAGCAGAGCGAGCACGTGGTCATCACGCGTGAGCGCAGCGGCTGAGAGATGCCACGCGTGCAGAGCACTGTCGGGCAGTCCAACGAGCTCCATCTCGCTCAGCTACGGAAAGCGCAAGATCGACCAGGAGGTGAGATACTCGTCCAAGGTGAAAGTGGCTATATCAGCAAGATGTCCTTGACTTACGCGTTGAATGGAAGCGAGCACGACGTCAATGATGGCGAAGCTGACACCCTGAGCCACAAGAAGGCCTTCGCCGACCGTGAACGACCGTGGCAACCCCTTCATGCCATATGCGAAGACAGCGCTGACCGTGATGCGGCCAACAGAGGCGAGCACGAAGCGGTCGTCTGGATAGACAGCGACACATTCGATCCGCATGGCGTCAGTGAGCCATGCAATGAGCACAACGACACAGCAAGCATCGTCTGACCACTCTCGAGTCCTCCCAACTGGAAGACGACAGGCAGCACCAGCGCATCAACAACGAGCGACGGCACCAACGCCGTTGACTGGAACAACCAGAGCTTAATGATAACGCCGAAGCCGACCGAGATGCTCAGCCACGCGTACAACAGCGACGTGTCTGCACCAAACCAGAACCAAACCGAACAAAACACATCCTGGGTTCAGGCTCTTTGATGGTCGCATATCACCATCGGCATCGACAGCACAGACGCACCGACGTTCTCTTCCTTGAAATGCACCTGCGCCTGCAAACGAGAAAGGAAGACAAGCGGCGGCAGAACGCAGCCGACCACCAGACCAGCATCGCGCTCCTGACTGTGCCACATGAGCCCGAGATAAGTAATGACAACGCGTGATGACGGCACACTCACCGTGAACAAGCCGCCAGTGCAGAAGGCAATGGCTGTCTCCAGCTGACGGCGATAACAGCAAGCGCCAACACGTTCCAGGCCACGAGCAACGGCGACGCGAGTGTGCGCAGCAGCAGGCTCTGGGCGTCGTCGTCCTGGGCTGTCAGCAGCCACGTGGACCAGCATACCGTCACCAACAGCACCAACGCCTCCACTGCCTGTGCGCGCAGCACTTCTCGCCGCTCCTTGACGCGCATGACGATGTCAATAAATGGCGACGACGGCGACGACGATGGCGACGACGATGGCGACGACGACGGCGGGATCGGAGATGGAGCGACGTGGGTCGGGACAAGGCGCAATGACGTGCGCGACGTGGCGGGCGGATCTTGTCCCGTGCGACGTGAGCGCCGGCGCCATCGTACGAGGGACAGCGTTGGATATCACTCCACAACGGGGGCACAATAATGCGACGCACGTCGAGATCAAGCTGCTGGGGCAGGACATGAATGACAATGACGACGCAATATGCAAATTGATTGATTCCTGTGATCTGATGGACCATGCGTTTGTTTGTTTGTGTGTGTGTGTGGAGAGAGAGAGCGAAAGAGTGATGGATCCGCAATGGTTTGTAATTTGCTGACGTTGAGCCTCGACGGTCATATGACACAATGCCGTGCTTTAGCACGGACAGCCACGGGATGTGCCACGTGTGGCACGCCCCCCCCCCCCCACTTCAAATGTATGTGCGCTTGCTGTTGAAGTGGCTTCGGTTGAAAGCACGGGAATAGAATGCAATGTGTTTCCGGGCCACACCCGCCCACGTGCGCTTTGACGCACCACTCGTCCTACGACCGCACCCATGCACGCACACACAGTCTCGGCCTGAGGCTCTGCATGTGTCGGACTGCGCGATAGTGTGTCAAATGTGGCACACCCCGCAAATACCGGCGCCTATTGCAGGCGAGCGGGTCAGGCCACCCGTCGCCAGCCAGCGTCCCGTGCCCATGCCCATGCCCTCGCCTCTCCCGGCTTCCGCCGCTCAGGCCATGAATAATGGACGATGCGATTGGGTCGCTCGTTGTCAGGTGTTTCGGGCTTGGGCTGAGCTAGTTTGGTTGCTTGCTCGTGGTGAGTGACTGAGCTCGGGGCTGAGCGTTGCTGTGTCCTGACCGGGCGAGAGCGAGCGAGCGCGAGTGAAAATAAAGAAGAGAGCGCCGGCGCGTGAAGTGACCCCTTGGCAGGCCACGCCACGCCACGCCAAGCGACCAAGCGCGCGACACCACGACAACGCAGCAGCACAGCCGTCACCACGTCCGCGACGGCGACAGCGACGGCGACATCCGTGGCGACCTGTAGTCAAGACGGCAGTCTTCCGGCCAAGGCAAGCACGGCGCTCTGCCGTGTCAGCTTGGCCGTCTGCCGCCGACGTTGGAGGCCGTCTGTGCGCACGTTCGCGTCCTTGGCACGACCACAGCTTGCGTCCAAGTGCGTTGGCGCAGTCCCTGCTCGCTAAGGCGCGGCCGCTGCCATCCTGTCGACCACCACCCTCACCAGCACCACCATCAGCGTCGTCGGCATGTCGACCGAGCTGCCGACGCAGAGCCCACCCATGCAGGCGGCCGTGCACGGCACGTACCAGCCGAAAAACCAGACGCTCTCGCGATTCTTCCGTCGTTCATCGTACGGAGAGAAGCGGTCTCGTGCCGTTGCGCCGGCCGAGACGATGCCGATTCGGCGCAAGAAAGCAGGCACCGACATCATCAAAGCACGTGATGGCAGCGTCATGGCGATGCGGCAGCACCATCGCTTCCGTCTGTACGTCGGCGAGTTTGTGGGCAAGCTGTACGTCGAGGTGTTTTTGGCCATCATCATCCTCGGCTACGGCATCTTCGTCATCGTGCAGCTGACAATGGACCCGGATGATATCAAGAACATCCAGTCGATCGTCGACGTGACAGATATCACCGTCGGCTCCATTCTCATGTTTGAAATCTCCCTCAAGCTGTTTGCCTTCGGCCTCGTCTACCTCAACAACGGTTGGAGCATCTTCGACGCCACGGTGGTCGTCGCGTCCTTCGCGCTTGGCATCGTTGCAGCCACGGCCAAGTCGCAATCCGCCACTGTTGTGAAAGTGCTGCGGCTGCGAGTGCTGCTTCGTGCCTTCCGTGTCTTGGTCGTGTTTGAACGCCTACGGCAACGCACACGGGCGCTCAAGTTCCAGCATCGTGGCCAGATCACGTCGCCCGTGGAACACGTGCTGCGCCTGCTCAACGAGCTGCGCTATCATCCAGCGCTCAAGAGCTCCACGCGCAGCGACATTGAATACGCAATCGACGTGGTCAAGAACAACCGGTTGTACGAAGCCAATGAAGAGCTCATTGCCGCCGAAGTAGACGACATCACGCAGAATTGGCTGCGCGGCGAAGTGCTGCGCGTCAAAGACAACGATCGCGTGCTGCCAGAAGCAGAGGACGAGAACGGCAATGCCACCAGCACTGGTGCTGGTGATCCGCTGACCCCGAGGACAGCAAGCGCTGCCGTCATCGAAAAGCCCGGCAATGAAGTCACTGCTCTCGGTATGAAACGCGGTGTCACCATGAAGGAATTGCTGCCACAGTTAGACACAGCGGCCGACTTCGAGCTGCAGAACCTGCTGCGCGACTCTGCCAATTGGTCGTTCGACATCTTCCGCGTCCACATCCTGACCAACGGCAACGCGCTCTGTCACCTCGGCTACCACTTGCTCCACGACATGGCAAGTACGAGCTTGAACATCGAACAGAACGTGCTCGTGGGCTTCTTGCTCGAAATCCAGCGCGGCTACGTCGCGACCAACCCGTACCATAACTCGATCCATGCAGCCGACGTGATGCAGACGGTCTACTACTTCCTCATGCAGCCGGAATTGGCGCCGTTCCTTCGACCGCTGGATCGGGTGCTGGCGCTCATTTCGGCAGGCATCCACGATTTCAAGCACGACGGCGTTAACAACAGCTTCCACATCTCGACGGCGTCCGAGATTGCGTTGCGCTACAATGACCACGCCGTGTTAGAAAACTATCATGTGGCACAGTCGTTCTTGGTGATGAAGAACCCGGACTTTAATGTCTTGGGCAAGCTGGCCAATGAAGATTTCAAGTACGCGCGTGAGATGATCATCCAGATGGTGCTGGCCACTGACATGGCCAAACATTTCGAAGACGTTGCCCTATTCAAAGCCAATATATTGCCGGCGCCGGACGAAGAGCTGGTGATTAAGAACGTCGGTGACAAGAAGTTGCTGCTCAAGATGATCCTGCACACATGTGACGTGTCCAATCCCGCAAAGGACCGCGAGATCATGCTCAAATGGACGGATCGCGTCGTCGAGGAATTCTTTTTGCAAGGCGACCTGGAGAAGCAGCTGCAGCTGGCGGTGTCGCCCTTCATGGATCGCGATACGATCGTGCTCAAGAAGATGCAGGTGGGCTTTGCCGACTTCATCGTCGCGCCGCTCTTCAGCGTCTGGGCCCAGATCCTATCCAACGTCAACGCTGTTGCGTACAAGACGCTCATGGGCAACCGCGAGTTCTGGGCGTCGCTCACCGATGACTTCAAGCCGCATATGATCAAGGACGCTCTCAAAGAACTGGCCTACCGCAAGCGATTCAGCCAAATGGTGGGCAACGGTAGCATGCCCGAAGACGCCGCCGCGGCAGCACCTCCTGGGTCCATGGGCACTGGCCGCACAAGAAGAAGTGTGGCGAGCTTGTTGCTGAGCTCGGAAGACGTGTGAGAGACGCTTCATGGCCGACCATCGACCCACCATAGCAATAGAGATGACAGGACGCCCACTGGTGTAGATATTTACCAGCAACAACGTAGTAGCCCCCACTTCCCCCTTAGCTAGAACATACAATAGGAGAACGCTGCTGTGAATGTGAATACGCAGTAGCGCGGTTTTGTACGACCTTGTTCCTGGTGCTGCGTGCTACTAGCTATCAATGCGGGCGTAGTACTTCCTTGTGACTGGATCTTGATAGCACTGCAAGACAGGATCGTAGATCAGTTCGAGGGACGAACCTCGGTGTGCCCGAGACTGGGCAGATACAGGATCGGCGCTACGTTTCCGCTCGGGTTCTGAAGATCGAGCCGCGGTCTCTGCTTGGAATACTCGCTGTGCGTCATCAGTTAGCGGCGAGTCAAGTTTGCTCCAATCAGTGGATTCGAGCAAACTGCGCAGGCGGTGCGATAGCGTTTGGTTGCCGCTCTTTCGTAGCAGTGGACTGGCAAGAGAATGTTGCAAGAATGGAGCTGGTGCTGCCTTGAGCGATCGCTTAACAGGGCTATGCGTTTTCTCGTGCGGTTCTTCAACGCTTTTGTGCGTATGCGATGCACGCAATTCAGTCTGCTCGTCCTCGGCCAAGTCTGAATACTTACTCGCATTAGGTCATCATTCTCACCGTGTAACTATATGAGCGTGCGGCGTACCAAAATCAAAGCTTGCATCATCATCATCAGGCTCTTGATTTTGTTCTTCCTCGTCCGTAAATTGTTCATCTACTCGATTTTGTTCGCCCTCGCGAGGAAGTGACGAATCCCTCTCGACTTGATCAGCGCGCTCGGAGACGTCGTCGTCTTCGTTGTCGCTGTCGCGCAAGTCTTCATCCGATACCTGGTCTTGGACTGCATGCAGTCGACTCAGTCGAGCATCTACCAAATCTTCTGTTCTACAACCATCATAGAGGTGGTCAGCACAAACGGGCAAAATGCATATTCCACAGCTACTCGACGACTGTTGCTCACAGATCTATTGACAATTCAGAATCGCTTTCGTCGCCAGAGAGATTCTTGGAACTGCCGTCGTTGGCTTCTACATTGGCTGCTTGGGGCGAGTCGGGTCGAACATTGATGGTACGATCGATACTCCTGCTCTTTGATAGCTGTGAAGAGGGTTCGTTCAGTGCCGAGTGACTTGCCGGTTGCACTTGCTTCGCCTTGCGCTTTGCCATCAATAATTGCTGTAGTGCTTCATCATGGTCATCGTCGTCGCTATGGACATATTGCATCTCAGAAGCGCCCACTAATTCCTCGTCTTTAGTTGATAGCTCTTTCGACCTGGCGATCGTACTTGACCGGCTAAGCCGCATCTTGACCGCACAAGAAAGATGATCACCCAATTCGCCAACGTCACGTTGCAGCTCGGTTGGCAGCATCTCCATGCTTGATCTGGTCATTCGCACTTCAGTCGCGCCAGACAAGTTGGTATCAGCTTCTTTAGCCTCGCCTGACTGAATGATTCGTACTTCGGGGGCCGCTGACGATAATTCAGTGTAGTCTCCAGAAAGCTGTTTAGACGATGCGACTTCCTCTGCTCTGCTTATTGATTGTTTGACTGGCAACAATTCCAAGGACTCCAGCATCCGTTTCTTCCATTCAGCGCTAAATGCAAACAATCGCCGCTCGTCGCTCTTGTTATCGCTCTCACTTCCTGATTTCTCGAGCGGTGACGCTTCTGGTGTAATATCCTTGCTCTCAAGCTTTGTTCGGCTGAGAAATTGCTGTGTGCTTTTGCGTTGTTCATGATCGTCGCTGGTGTCAGCGTCTTCCAGTGTTAGCGCAATCTCTTTCATGATCGCCTCCCTCCGCAGCTTTCTCTGCGCACGTTCGTCAACGTCTGTCGTTGCAACGGTGGGAGCGGTGCCAACGTCAACGGTGACTCCTCGACTTGATGGTCGACCTGCCACTTCGATCTCTGCTGAGGCCATTTCTTGAGATTGCCGAACCGCACCAATTGGCCTCGGCACATATCCTTTTGCTCGAGGCGACAGCTTACCGCTTGAACTCGAATTCATCACTCCATCCCCATCCCGAGTTCTCGTTGCCTGTCGCTGGTGCGGAGACGTACTCACATGGACAGCGACGACATGATCGTCTTCGTCTGGTCCTGTCCCTCTCTCCACACTCCTCGGAGTATGCAATCGAGCAGTTGACCGCCGCGTGGGACTAAAATGATCATTTGGCAGCTGAGACGTTGTCGCCCCCGGACTTGATGGCGGCCCATAACGCGCACTTGGCGAGCGCGACTTCGCCTCGGAGGTTGGCGGGCGAGAGCGCTCCGAAGTCGCGGTTGGACGACGTTCAGTCGTTGCTGCATGAGCTGAAGACGACGAGCCAGGGCGCAAATCGCGAGCTCTGGACTTTGCGCCTGCTTCCGCAGCTGACCCTGATCGCCCAGAAGTAGGGCGCAAGCTGGACGTCGGACGCGAACTGGGCTTAACTCCAGCTCGAGGCGTATCACGAAGTGCGCTTTCAGGTTTCTCATGCTTCAGTGCTTTGGTTTCTGAGATGTGATCACTGTCTGAGCCAGCAATAAAATACTCGGTGGGCGCAGGCAGTGCCGCTCCGCTCTCACTTGTCGTGGCAGTGAACTGGAACTGCTTTGGGATGTCTTTAGTGTCGGCATACGCTGCAACGGGCATCACGCCACGATTACGCTGCGCTGGGGTGCGCTGCCAGTCGCTTCGTGGGGCATCCTTCATGGTGAAGATGCGCTTGATTCGACACGTGCCGCTGATGCAGATCGACTCCATGGACCGAAACGCACTGCCTGGGAAGTAAGATTCGGTAAGTGCTGCCAGGTCGAGGACAAGATTCATCCACGTATCTCGCGAGACACCTCCAGCGCTGAACGGGACCTGAACGTGAAGCGCTGTCCTGGCAGTCTCGCGAAAGGCCGATGCGAACAAGAAACGTCGCTTGATCTTCTGGAAGTCTGAGAACCCGATCTCGATGGAAAACGAACGAGTGAAAGGGATGAACAACTGCAGGACTAGGAAGCGCTGCGTAAGGCCGAGAGATATGGCTGCACTCGCGCCAGTGCTGGTGCCGCCACCGTTGTTCTTGGGCAATTGCATCTTGGTTTCAGTGGAGCCATCGAGGAGGAAGGCGTTGGCCTTGATGGCTTTGTCGAACGTCTTGACGATCTTTCTCTGCAGCTTCCACGTGGACGCTGGTGCTTTGCCATGTGCACTCAGGAGCTCAACCGAGTCACCGCCCTGGAAGTACGTCGTAGCCATGTTTCTTCGACACCGCCAGCGGGCGTGAATGCTTGTCTGCGAACCGCCGCGGTCGATCGAGCCCCAGGTACGCAACGCAATATTTGTATATTTTTGTTCGACCTATCTCGTCTTCACATATGAAGATCCTCACAACAATCATCGTACTTGCTTCACATTGGTAGGTCGGGAGTGACGTCTGTTGCGTCGTTGGGGTCGGTTGCTTGGCTTTGATGCTTTGCTGATTTCTCTGCGAGTGTCTGCCATCGCTGAACAAGATTGTGGACATCTTTCATGATCAGCACGTTGCTTGAGTTTTCCTTCAAGTACTCGTAGATTTTACGTCGGCTGCTGCCACTTCGCCACATTTCTTCCGCTTTTTCCAACAACTCGGGGTCCTTCACACGGCGGTTCTCGCAATACTGCTGGTACTGTTCGGCAGAAAGTTCGTGATTGTGGTCAAGATTGTGCTTGGTCACGACCACTTTCCACACCGAGAGGTTGTGATTATCGCGCTGGAGTGTCACACAGGCTTTTGCTTCGCAGGCTGTTGATCGCACACTGTGGCTGACGCGTTGTCCCCGCCCTCGTCGTCTCTCTTTCCATCCATGCGTGCACACGTAGGTTTTCGAGTACCACTGGAACTTTTCGGGAATCATCTGCGAATAAATGGGTGATGAATGGTCGTCCACCAGCGAGATACCACGACCAGCCGCTTGCTGATGCAGTCGCGCGTTCCGCGAGCTGATGGACGAAGTGGTGCGCACGCGATAAAGCTGGAACGTCGCAGCTGAATACTCAGTGAGGTAGTCATGGAAGGCTTCCCATGAATCGTGATATCGGGCCATGCGCGGAGCTCGCCAGAGTTGTGGGGCGCCATCTGCACCATGAATCTGCTGGATTGTCGGAGCCGTGTTCTTCGTCCAAACCGTGCCGTCGTGTTCGTCTATGTCATCGTCATCGTTGTCGGCGACGTCTCCGTTGTCATCGCCTGCATCTCGATCATCTGTTGTCTCGGCGGCAGTAGAGGCTGACATTCCGGTGCGGCTAGCAGCATCGCCTGGAAGAGGAAATCTGATCAACTGGGCAAGTTGTTGCGCTTGCGTTTCCGAATTGCGAGGTAGCGATGACATTGTCGCTGGGTTGTGAGCACCTATAGCGTTGCAAGTGCATTGGGCATCACTTCGACTTCCGTTCTCGTTGCTTGGTGCACCGTGAACACGGCAAGTAGAGTTCGCTTCGCCCATGTGACGGACAGTAGGCACTGGCACTGGAAACATCGAAAATGGACCGTTCGGCGGGACCGAGGAGGCTTCGTTATTGGGCGGCATGAACATGTTGACCGGAATTCCGCTCGTTCCCATCGAATGATGTGGCAAATAGGATCCAGCACCAGGAAAGACAACTGGAACTGCCACGTATGGGAGGTATGCGAGACTACCCGTAGATTGATGCGCGCCCAAACCATCGCTCATCCCATCAGGGTTGAAGATCAGTTGCCCATTGTCCTGAAGTAGCTGCACGGCGTTGGCATTGCCATAAGAGTTAGTTGCTCCGACAACAAACGCCAACGCCTGAGACGCGCCGTACGGCAACGAATGGAGCGGCATGGGTACGGTGTTTGGCGCTGGTATTTGCATGTGCGCTGATGCAACCGAGCCGCTTGTCATTGCACTCATTGACGCTGGTGGAGCTGGAGTTGTTGTGGGGGCATTTGGGGCGGGTGGTGGAGGCGAAGGATTCAAAGCTGCCGTAGACGATGACGAGAACGACTCATTCGCTCCAGCCGTCGAGATGGATGTGACAGACGTCACACCTGACAATGGCTTCGATTTCGTTAACGCGGCCGTCGCGTCTGCCGACTGATCGATAGCAAGCAAGTCGGGATCGTAGATGCGACGATTTTCGCAATAATGCTGGTGGAGCTCCTTGGACAAATTGTGGTTGTGATCTATAATGTGCTTCGTCACGACCACACGCCAAGCTCCATCAGCATCAACTGTTTCCCTGACCGCTGGATCAAGGAAATGCTCGTGCGGTTTCACGAATTGTAGCGTCGCACAGATTTTGACTGGACAAGATGTTGAACGGAACACTTGGACAGCGCGCTTGCCTGTTCCTCGCCGACGTTCCTTCCAACCATGCGTGCACGTCAGTGTCTTGGAGTACCACTTGAATTCTTCTGGGATCATTCTCAGGTCGCCAGATGCTGCTTGGTCCCCGTCCGTGTTGTTTGTGCCCTTCAGATCAAGAATTTTCTGATTTCGACCCTTAACCGAGCTAGTTGTGCGCGTTCGGTACAGCTGGAATGTCTTGTCTGAATATGTTTTCAGGCACTCATGAAACGCTTCCCATGATTCATGCAGCACTGGGATCGTCGGTACCCGCACAACAACGTCTGAGCGCTCATTAGACTGGTCCACGTCGTCTCCTTGGTCATCGGCTTCATGAGCATCGATCTGGCTATGCTCGGCATCATTGGAGGCATGGTCAGTAGAAACTGGTGCAACTTCAGAGATGTGGTCAATTGCCACACCTTGCTGATCTTCATCATCGACAGCATCGAGATCGTGGTTGTGGTCAAGCACCTGTCGATTAATCACCACCTTCCAGTTCTCGTGTTGGTCGCGTTGCAGCCGAACCAAGAGCATCGCTGGACACGCATTCACATTCGCTTGGTTGTTGCCTCCAGGTGAAAGTCGATTCGATTTACTTCGCGATTTCCGCTTCCAACCGTGGCTGCAGATGAGCATCTTGGAATACCATCGCCAGGAATTTGGGATCAGCTGGCCTTGCACATCTGCTTCGTCTTTGTTCTGCTTCTGCGCCTGGTCGATCGTTTTGGCGTTCTTAAACTGCGTCGAGATCGTCGAGCGAACTCGAAATGTCTGGTGCGTTGTCTTGGCGTACTGCTTGATTGTCGCCGCGAACTCATCCCATGACACGTAATCCTTCTTCACGATTTTCGGTGCGTGTACGATGGTCGTCTGTGCTTCTGTCGATGCTGTCTGTGCCATTGGATGCAGGGCAGCGGCATGCACGTGCCCTGGAGGAGCAACGATGAGTGCATTGGGGTCCGAATGCACGGTCGGGTGGCTCAAGAACACACCAGCCGTTCCATGTCCACTTGAAGCACTGCTCAGTTGGTCGCCAGACGTTGTCACGCGAAGCAACTCTGGGTCGTATATCCGACGATTTTCGCTGTAGAACAGCGACAATTCCTTCGAGATTTTGTGGTTGTGCGCGCGAACATGCTTGGTGACCACCACTTGCCACGTGCTCTCGCCATTTTCAGTGCGTTGCTGCAGCGTCACGCACATCTTGGCTGGACAGGCAGTAGACCGCAAGGCACTCATTGTGCGCTTGCCTTGTCCCCGCCGTCGATCCTTCCATCCGTGCGTGCACATGAGCGTCTTCGAATACCACTGATACTTCTCTGGGATCATAAGTGGACCATGCTCAGTCGCTAGCGCTCCTTCCACTGCTGCTGTTGGTGCTGTTGCCTCTGTTGTCGTTAACGCTGTTTTTGTCGCACTGCTCGTTGTCTCTGCAGCGTTGGGACCGCTGGTGGCGCTGTGGGACGGTCCAAGCGCCGAGAGTTCCGCGATGCGTTTGTTGCGGCGCACCACCGACGTCGTCGTGCGGATGACGTACAGCTGGAACGTGCTGTGCATGTATTCCTTCAGGCTCGCCTCGAACTCTTCCCACGACGCGTACGTGGTCTTCATCGGCGGCGCCAGCACCATCATGTCGCTCGGCGGCGTCGGCACAGACGTGGCGTCGCTGGATGCGCCTTCCGCGGTCGTTTGCGCCGGCGGCGGAGCGGCGCTTGCGTCGTCAACATGATCCACGACCTCTTCCTCGGACATCTCGATCTCTTCTGCTTCTTCCGCGTCATCCGCGCCGTCGAGAGCGCCGGATCCGCCATCTTCAAGCTGCACGTGCGGGCGCTTGGCGGGGCCGCTGCCCTCGCCGCTTTCGACCGCGCGCTTCAGCAACAGCGACGACATCTCGGCGACACTAGTGCAGTAGCCATGGTCAGCAACGTCGACGTCCTCTCTGCATTCGCTGCGACTGCGACTGCGATGGGTGCTGCTGCGACGCCATCGGGGCCTCCTGCTGCTGCTGCATGAGCATACCTGGTCGTGACTCACCTTGCCCGCGCTTCTGCTTCCCCCGATCAGGTTGTGTCAACCGCACACACAGCCACCACCAGCTACCGTGATCGGATTTCACGGGGTATTTAGTTATTGTTTCTTGTCGGAACTGCACAATGACAGGGACACCACTTTCACAGCTAGTGGGGGCAGTGAGAATTAATTTAGAGCGCGGGACTCAAAGCTAGGGATGCTGGAAGGATGCTGGACGTGGATGTGTGGTATTGTTGGTGCGTGGTACAGTTCTCTGGTTTGAGAAGATCGGCGACAGGCTGCTTCTTATGGGCCACCTCGCATTCTTCTGAGAGAAGGGAAGGCTAGGAGGGTAGCGCGGTCATTCGTGATCGCTCTGCTGTCGTTCACGAGGCAACATGCGCGGCCTCCGTGCAACGTATCTCGGGCTTTTCCTCTGCAACGCCATCTTTGCAGCGGTGTTCCGGTCGGCAGGTGAAGGTAGGGAGGGAGGGAACGAGATGGATGTCTGGTGAGGTTGAAGACACACGGAGGCGCTGACTGTGGATGGACGATCAGGTGTGCTGGCTAGGTTTGGGACGTTCAAAGATTGCGATGAAAGCAAGAACCCGTCGTGCAAGGGCAATCAAATGATCTTCCGTGCTAGCTTCAGCATCGCAGTGTTCTTCTTGCTTCGGACCTGCGTGAATCGATTCTGGCGCCCTAAAAGTGCCTGTGTCGTCACGATGATCGTGTGTATCGTGGAAGTGCCGATCTACGTCGGCATTTTAGTGGGCTCGTTCTACATTCCAAGCGGTAAGAGTCGCCGTCCTCACTCTAAGAAAACGAACTGACGCATCAACACGATCGCGCCGCAGAATTCTTTGAGGGCTACTTCGAGTTTGCACGCGTGGCTTCCGGGTTCTTCATCCTCTTTCAGATTCTGAGCATTGTCGACTTCTCCTACCAGATGCGAGACACCCTCATCCAGCGGATCGAGCTGGCAGAACAGTCTGCGCAGGGCGGTGAGGCCAACGCTTCATCATCATGTGTTGCTGTTTTATGGTGAGCCTCTACTGACTGCATTGTTAGTGCTGTGGCTCCAAACTGACACGTACACGGTATCATGCAGGAAATCGTTGTTTTTGGGGCTTTGCGTCGGAATGCTGTGTGGAATTGTGGCTGGCTTGGTCTTCCTGGTCAGTCTTTCAGTCCAACACTCTCTAGGTATTGCAACGTTGATCGAGCTAATGTTATGCGTCATGTCTTATCAGTACCAGTTCTATGGGAATTGCGGGGTGGGGATGGCCTTCACGACGGTGACAACAGTGTTCGCGGTCATATTTGTGGCCATTTGCGGTACGTCATAGCAGAAACTGGGTGCTTGATGCCACGATACCCACCACCTCACGTCACTTGTGATAGTGTCGCCATGGTTTGATGCGGGGCTTCTTCCACCATGCGTTGTATCGGGCTATCTGGTGCTCATGTGCTGGCAAGCATTGACAAGCAATCCAGACGAATCCTGCGAACCCATCGGTGCTATCCCCACCGATACGAACCGCCACTCCGTCATTTACAGTGCCATCGTCGGTGCCTTTGCCATGACCTGGACGAGCTGGCGCACATCCAGTGCCGCCACCGACATGTTTGCCCACGACTCTCCCTCAAAAACAGCGACAACCACGAAGGTTCTTCCTCTTCCCCCCATTTCTCTCAGCCACACACTCCTCACTCACTCTCTCGAATGTGTCCTCGTTGGTCGCAGGACCCAGCAGCTGTCCAGGACTTCTCTACAGTCGTCGTTGTGGACGACGTCGAGGCTCAGAAGGCGCAAGCTAGTGCTCAGCGAGAGGCAACGACCGACTCGAACCTAGTACCAGTCGAGCCTTGGCAGTTCCACTTCATGATGTTCCTGGGTGGAGTGTACATGGCCATGGTGCTCACAGACTGGAACTCGACCAACAGCACCAGCAATGGCGTGTCCATGTGGGTCAAGATCGTCTCGCAGTGGCTCACCATCCTGCTCTTCCTCTGGACATCGGTCGCCCCTAAACTCTTCCCCAACCGAGACTTTCGTTAATACAACTGTTAATTGAATAAGGTGTGTCGCTTCAGTGGCAATAGTGACATCAGACCGCACCAACAACAACAATGCCGTCGCAGCGATGGTCAATGCTGTGGGGCGTCTGCGCGCTGGCAGGCGTGTACTTCGCCTCCAGCGGGCTGCTCAAGCTAGACGAAGTGTTCTTCACACCGCCGACCAGTGCATCCTCGCGTGGGGGCACCAGCACCGTGTCGGTGACGTCCTCAGCCAGCGCACCGCCGGCGTTTGATCGCTTGGTGATCGTGCTCATTGACGCCATGCGCGCCGACATGGTGCTGGGAAGTGACGCGCTCTATGGCTCAGCTGTATCCACGTCGCAGGTCCAAGGCAAGCGTGAGAACGAGCTGAGCTCGTTCATGCCGTACACCAAGAGCTTGCTGGACGAAGGCGTGGCGCTGGGCTACGTTGGCTACGCCAGCGTGCCGACCGTGACGATGCCGCGACTCAAGGCGCTGGTGACAGGCAAGTCGCCGGCGTTCATTGACATCCTCAAGAACTTTAACTCGGTCGAGCTGGCAGAGGAGAACCTGGTGCAGTTGCTGGAGCACCATGGTCATCGTATTGTGTTCTACGGTGACGACACGTGGTTGAAGCTCTTTCCCAAGTCATTCCTGCGGCATGAAGGCACATCCGGGTTCTTCACGCGCGACACCGTCGAAGTGGACAACAACGTGACGCGGCACTTGAAAGACGAGCTGGATCCGCAGATGCACCATGCCAAGAGCCACGACTGGGACGTGCTTGTGGTGCATTATCTGGGGCTCGACCATGTCGGTCACCTGAAAGGCCCACGGTCGCCGCTTATGCGGGAGAAGCTGGAAGAGATGGACGGTATCGTCAAGCAGATCCGTGAAGCAGTGCGTGAGCAAGACAAAGTGCGACGAGAGAAGAACCCAGATGCGCGGCCATCGCTCGTGCTGTTGTGCAGTGATCACGGCATGTCCGAGGTTGGCAACCACGGTGGCGCAACGGTTGAAGAGTCGTCGGCGCTCATGATGTTCATTCGCGAAGGCAACGGCCGCGTCCCCAACATACCGCAAGACCGACGCAGACGCATGCAAGTGGACCTGGTGCCGACGCTGGCATTGTTGTTTGGTGTTGCCATTCCTGCGTACAGTACCGGTCTCTTGATCGATGAGCTCGTAGCCGACTCCTTTCAGTCGACAAAGCACCACAGCCAAGCGTTGATCAGGAATCTGCAGCAATTGTATGCGCTGGCAAGGATCAAATTCCATTCATCGGCGCTGCGGACGTTTGATGCTGAGTTCCACACTGTGCTTGCCTTAAAGCCTGACGATGATGGCAGTGACTTTATTCCAGAACTGCAAATTGCCTGCCAGCAACTGCAGTCGCGAGTGCTTGAAAGTGATGGATCGGAATACGACGGTCGCAAGGTCGCTGGTGGAGTGGCATTGCTTCTGGTCGCCATTGTTGGCTGTGTGATAAGTCGCAGTTTCCTCGTCGCATTGGCGCCACGACAATGGAGCTTTCTCGGCGCCGTGCTTGTTGTGGGCACGCTACTCCAAGTGATTGCATTGTCGTCCAGTTCGTCGATCGAGAACGAGCACGCGACCATCTTCTTCTTCCTGACAACCTTCGGCGTTGGTGCCATCATCAGCTGGTGGCGAGATGCTGGAGCACGTCGTGATCGCCGACCCCTTGTGCTGTTGTGCGGCCACTTGGTGCTGGTGCGTTGTCTTCGAAGTCGCAACCAAGTCATCAACTTTGGACGTCTCAACGGTATTGCAGTCGACTCGCAGGCACCGGGCAACGAGTTCGCTAACGATGATTCCTTGTCCATCTTAACGACTGGCTCAGCCATTCCATTCCTACCGACTGAAGTTACGATGGCCGCGATCTGGATCATCACGGCCTGGAAGCACTGGGAAACGTTCTTCTCTCAAGTCCACAAGAAAACGAACGCTGGCAAAGCCCTCCATGTCAGTGCCCAGTTGATTTTTGTGTTTGCGGTCATATGTGCGGCGCTCTGTGCACGGGCAAGTGATCCAGAAGCCGACGTCACAACCGCCATCGTGGACGCGGACACCAGTGCTCGCTTGGTCTACGTCGCTAGCCTGGGGCTTGTCGGGCTATCGGTTGGCGATGCACCAGCACGATGGGAGCGACTGGAGATGGCTTGTTGGGCCCTAGCAGTGCTGCTACAACGTACAGCGAACCTGCCGACCCTGTTGTTCCTGTGCCTGGAGCTATTGGCGCTAACGCTGTGGGTGCGTGCTGCTCAGGCTAACGGCACCGCCAACACAGGTGGCTGCACTCAGGCGCTGCTGTGTCTCTGGTTGACCCAAATGTCGTTCTTTGCGCTCGGCAACTCGCATTTGGTGACGACCATCGACATCAGCAACTCTTACCATGGCCTGTCGGGCTATTCGCAGGGCATCGTGGGGCTCTTGACCTTCATCAACGTCTACTCGGGCCCGCTTGTGTGTCTTCTGAGCGTCGCACAATGGACGCGAGCGAACTGCAAAGCATCCGAAGTTGTATCAACGATGTTCGTGGCCCATGTGCTTCGCTTCGCTGTCTACGCGTAAGTTTGCGACTCGGTTAGCGCTTGATGTCGTCCTCTTCTGACATGTTTATATTGTGCTGTGCGATCGCAGGATCATTGTCTACTTCATGCGGTTCCACTTGTTCATCTGGAGCGTGTTCGCGCCAAAGGTAAGGATGCAGCTCTGATCATCATGCGGGATGTATCCTCTTTGCTGAGGCGCTTTGTGCCTCCGCACAGATGCTGTACGAGGTCGTGCATTGTGTCGTCATCATCACGCCGTTCCTCGTCAACGCGTTCATCTCCGGATCAGACAACAACAGCTCGCCATGTCTCGCCTAACGCCACGTCACCACTGTCTGCCGCCACCTCCAGCTTCGTCCTCCTTGGGGCGTTCAAGCCCAAACTCACATCCACACATGTAATCCGAAAAAGAAAGAAATACATTACTATGGAAGTTCCATCTCAAAAAGACTCGGGCGGTGACGGCGACGGCGACAGCAGCGGTGAGCAAGCAGGGAACCACACATCAAACAACGCCCGTGCCAGAGAGGCTCTAAAGCTGGTTGAAGAATTGGTTTTGGACGTGCATTGTTGGGTGCGCGAAGCGGCTGCTCCTGCTTTCTTCCGGGCGAAGTCGATCACCTTGATTGTCCAATTGCCGAGGTTCCTGTACTAGTACAACGCGTTTAAGCGCTGGTGTCCTCCTTCTTGGCGATGATCTGCTCAGTGCCGCAGGCCTTGAGCACGGTCACAACCAGCTGCTTGCCGGCGTCGAAGTCGGCGCGGATTTCACCAGCGAAGGCATCTGGGAAGGTTGGCAACTTGATGTCCTCGCGGGTGTCGCCCGACTCGTCCATGAGGCTGACGAAGTCATCATCGGTGATGTCCAAGAGCGTGTATTCCTTGCGGGATACGAATGGCACCGAGGTGGTGTGGGTGGATGGCACGATATCTTCGTACTTCTTGTTGGTGAAGATGTCCAAGGCCGTGAAGTTACACTTGGCGTGACCGTGCTTGCCCGTCTTCGAGGTGGAGACGTTGACGACCTAATATATTCACAACGTAACGCCACATCAGCATCTCCATCGATCGTTAGCTTCAGCTGGCGGCTATCAGCTACACACCTTGCATGGGTGGCCCTTGATCATGATGAAGCCGTTCTTCTTGATCTGACCGGCTTCCATTGGGTAGGTCTCCGAGGCACCGGCATCGGTCGACTCAAACGTGTAATCTTGTTCTTCCGACATGGTTAAAGTGATGGAACTTCTGTACAAATAGGACAATGAGCGCGTTGAGGTGGAGGCGGGGGAAGCTGGCGCCTTGGACGTTGTCGAGTGACTGGACGACACGACACGGCGAGGTCGGTGCAGCGTCGACAAGCGTGGCAGGGGAACAAGGGTGCGGGCCCCCTCGTCCGCCCACACGACATCGCCAACACCTGCCTCCCTCTCTGCCGCGCGCCGTGCTCCAGTCGTTGACCAGTCCACGCCCAAGGCCGTGCCATGTGGAGGAGCACACCCACCTTTCTTTTCCGGAACTCGCGCACCAACGATCCAAAAGTGAAGAGCGTCAGGCGCCAGCAGCTCCAGCCACCACCCAACCAACGGCCAACACTGGCTCTGGCCTTGCCACTGTGGGCACGGGTACTGGAGGCAGCCTCAATAGAGGGACGAGAAATGACACGCCCCTTGTGGCAGAGGACAGGAATCGATGGACGGGATTTAAGCGCGGCTTACCGCGCGCCACCACGTGGCAGCCAGCAGAGCGTTTAAGCGCGCTTAACGTGGGGGGGGGCTGGACGGCTGTTGACAACCTGGAGTCGACTGGATGGTCCAACCTGGTTTCTGGCGGTGGTGAGTGCTGGGCTTGGCGGAGAGAAACAGCAGGAGGAATGGAAAAGCAGGCTGCCGGCGCAGCAGGTCATGTGTCCTGGTGGTCCCGATCAGCATGGACGGGATGAGGTGGCTTTCAAACATTTAACCGATATGAATCAGTGGATTCGGATATATCGCGTCAGAGTGGGTGCGGTTTGAAATGGTGGCAGTAGTCACGCCGGGTGGCAAAGCTCGGGCATGATGAGGGAAGGGAAGTGATTGAAGATGGCAGAACCGCATCTCAAGACGGCGGGCGTGGCGGCGTCCATTCGCCACCAGGAAGACGTGCCCACCAACGCCATTGTGCCCAGCGATGATGTCGCGGCCGAGTTCAAGCAGCTGAAGATGAGGCGCAAGTACCGCTACGTGCTGTTCCGCATTGAAGGAGCCAGCATCATCGTGGATTCCACGGGGCCGCCCACAGCCACGCTCGCCCAGTTCTCAGCCGCGTTGCCGGACGCTGACTGCCGCTACGCCGTGTACGAGCACGACGTACTGACCGCTGATGGCCGCAAGACCAGCAAGCTCTACTTTGTCACCTGGTACGTCTTGCCTGCTGCGAGTCATTGTGGCTGCGTTGTGGTTGTTGCTGACACGTGATGATTCGTCGTCAATAGGATCCCTCAGAACTCGCATCCAGGGCTCAAGATGGCTTACACGCACGCCAAGGGCTCGATCCGATCGCTTTGCGACGGGTGCTTTGACCTGAATGCCGTAACGAGGAAGGAGATTTAGCAGGGCCTTGGTGTCAGTGGTGGTGATGCCTCGGATTCCGGCAGTGACTTCGAGGATTAGCGCGGTCGGAGTGAGTCAGCAACCTCACGACAGATGTGACCACGATTTATGAATACCAGTCGTGAACTTTGTGTGTGTGGTTGCTCGGTCTATTTCCTCCGAACTGGTGGATCTACAGGACGGGGAGCTGCATGATTCCGGCGGTCCGATGACCATGGTGCCCCATCGTCGTTCTTTCCTATCTTGCAACTGGGCTAGTTCCGTTCGCAACAGGCCGCCGTCGCTCGTGCTCTGTGCTGGCTCGCTCGCAGTCGCCATTCTCATGGGGAGCTTGTCGGTCCTTGGGGGCGTCCCGGCGAGGTTTCTTGCGGAACGCCAACATTTGTTTCTTGAGAGCCAATTCAGCTTCTAGGTCGATACGTTTCCGTGTTCGAGCGCGCTCCTCCACCGCTTCCTGTTCTTCGCGCTTGCGCTTCTCGTTCGTGGCCTTTTCGACAGCTCGCACGTGCTTCATGTAGACGTAGCGCGTATACTCGTGGACCAGGTCCTTCAGAATGGCTATGGCTGGGCCTTTGCCACGTTTCAACATGTCCTCGGCTGTCATCAACTTGTCCATCGTGTACGGGTCAAATGGCTGTACAATCCTTTTGGCTTCGTCCAAATATGCTTGCATAGCCTTGGGGAGACGCACCAAGGCGTCAGGTGCATCTCGGGAGACGGATGATGTCGCACGTTGAGCTGCATCGGATTCCACTCTGTTCTTGACCCGAGCGTCATCACTGCTGGCTGTCTCCACCTCTACGACTGTTGAATCAGACTCGGATACGTCCTTCTTGACCGTTGTCTCGTCTTCCTTTGCCGCTGCCTCCGTTTCGTCCTGCACTGTCGTTGTGTCCCCCTCGATCGGCTGTGAATCGGGACCATTAGCGTCCGTTGTGTTGTCCTCCGTCTTTACTTCAGCTTGCCCTTGAACTGCTTCCTCCTCGATCTGCTGTTGCTGTGAGTCGTCTTGTTTGTCTTCTTGTGATGCCTGCTCCGTCACCTGCTGTGGCTGATCTTCATTGAACTCTACATTGCTCGGGTCCACAACTTCCACAGGGACAGGTAGGCCTGCCTTGCATGCTAGTCTGATGACCTGTGCGACACAAGCGAGCCATCGTGTTGTTCTCTGCACGTTCAGACGCTCCATCTTCTGTGGCTTCAGCTCCACCGGCTGAGCATCAGCGTTTGGATCATCAGCAGCTTTGTTGTTGGGCCCCCCACCCGACTCAGAGCGGCGAACAGCTCGGGCATCAATCGGTTTGGTTTTCTGGTTGCTTGGCTTCGGCGCAACTGGAGGTTTCCGGGCTGCACTGCTCTTGCGATCCGATGCATTGACAAAGCAACCGCCTTTGACGAATTTGCTGGGTTTCTTGGAATAATCTTGGCGCTTGGCGTCCTTCCGAGACGCAATGAGCCCACGCGCATCCACGGCCGATCGACAAATCCCACACGCAATGCCGTCCGATGCACTTTGCAGGCATTTCGGAATCTTGACGTCCTTCCACACACCGTGCTGCACCACTGACACCGATTTCAGCTTTTTCTTGAGGCTACCACCACCGCTCCCATTCGCTGTCTCTTCGCGCACGACCGACTTGCGCTTCGTGCACTTCCAGTGCTGCAAGTGCGGTATCTCTTCGTTCGTGCAGTAAAACAGATGCTGCCGCTCGTGGAACTGATCTTGGCACACTTCACACTTGTGGATCGCACTGATAGGGCCGCTGTACTTGCCTAGGTACTTGGGCGGGTCGAATGTCTTCACCAGCGCCTTGTGGACGTCTGCATCTTGAACGAGATGGTATGGCACAGCGACAGGCGTTGTCGAAGCGATCGTCGCCAGTCGCTCCAGCTGCGGCACGCACTCCAGCACCCATTGCAGCACCTGCAGCACTGGGAGCGGGAATGTCGGTGGGGTTGAGTTGGACGCCTCGCGTCCTTTCGCGGCCGCGACGGTTAAAATGTCCACCAGGTCAGCCACCAATGCAGACAGCTGGGTGTACGAGCCAACGCGATCGCGCACGGCTCGCAGCTGTTTGACCACGTTACGGCCGACACAGGCGACCACCGGAGCAGACTGAAGCACGTCGAAAGTGGCGTTCAGGCCGATGGATTCGTTGTGATGGCGGTCGCAGAACACGTTGATCTCTTGGAAGCACCCAACGGTCGTGATTTCGAGCCGGCCATTGCGACTTTGTGAACATGCGGCATGGAACGAACGACGGCAATGAAGCGATCGACAGGTCAGTTGCACACCATCGCTACTTGAACAGAAGCAGCAATCGCTCGAGATGCTGGCTACTACGTCAACGACTGTCGTATCTTCCGGCTGTGCGGCTGCCATCATTGTTGCTGGATCCCATCGAATGCAATGAGAGTGGCCATACGCTGGTTGCTCGGGTGTCTTGGCTGGATTAATACGACTCATAACACCACTGGTTTGTCTGCAATACCAGCACTTGGTTTCATCACGCGCCACTCCATCAACACAGCAGTCACATTTCCACAACGCCTGATCGTCTTGATCTGTCCTTTCGCCAACCAAACAATCAGATTCCACCGCGACGTTGCACCCACTGCACACCAACAGCTTGTCCACAGATGCGGTTGCTCCGCATGCATCACAGGCTCTTTGCGTGGACGCCATTTCATTGCGCGGTGGTGTGCTGTGGTCAGCATCGTCATTCACCGCCTCCTCGGGAGCTGAGGTCGCAGCTTGTGACGCTGCTTTCTTGGGTACGAGTGATGCTGGTTGATCATCAACCACATCATCCGATAGCGCAGATGCGGGCGTATCCATCATAGCGGGCGTGTCCGACGCGCACGCGACCTGGCCTTTGAGAGCTCCACGCGCGGCGTCCACGCAGTCGCTCCCCCGCATCCGCAGGACGTTTTCTCCTTCCACGGGGCCACCCTGACAGCGCACTCGCGGCCGACTGGCTGCTGCCACTGTCCACCTCGAAAGGGGCAGGAGGTGACGGGAGTGGACCCTTTATGCCACCAACCGGGCGAGGTTTTGGCGGGAACGGTCGAAATCTGTGACGGTGGGGAGTGAATGGGTGGATGGATGAATGGCTTCCGATTGTTCGGTTTACGCGTTGTGCGAGCCGAGCAGCGCACAGCGATCTATGGGCGGACAGATGCCGCACGAAAAGGAAATTAGGCGTAGTTGCCATTGGCCGCGCGACGGTTCTTCACGTCGGGGTTGTCGGCGGCAAAGCGGTGGCGCAAGACGTTAAACCGGCAGAAGACGTCGTCGATGTTGAGATACGTGCCCTGCAGGTGACGGACGCCACTCGATCCGACGCTGAACTGGTTGCGACCATGAAGCATTCTGTGACCGATTGTAGACAGCGGTTGTTCCGGTTAGGAGCGGCGATGGATGGAGAGGGAAAGAGATGAGCTGTTGACATTAGCCACTCACCGGCGCTGGTTGAAGATGACCGTGTCGCCTTCTTGCAGCTTGAACTCGATCTTATATTTGCCGCCTTCGACGAAGTCATGGAACAACTTGTACGCCTCATAGTATGGAAGGATGTCATCGTACGGCACGCGCAGTGGACCCTCGAATGGAGGACTCCAGAACACGGAGATGACCTGAATCAGCACCATCGAGGATGAGAACCGGTGCATTTGACGAGTGATATTCTTCTACAAGCGACATCAAGTACCTCACTGCGGTGGTTCAGCTGGATGTGCGGGCGTTGGTACTCCATCACGGCAGGGTTGCTGCGGTTCAGGTGATGCTTCTTAAAAGTCGCTGGCACTCGGCACAGCGTCTGGAAGTGCTCTGGGTGCTCACGACGGAAATCGTCGGCGACGGCAAAGACATCCACGAAGGTCGATTCGCCGCCCGTCACCGTTTGGTCAAAGCGAAGTGCATGCAGCATCTGGATACCAGGCGGTGACTCATAGTACGCCAAGTCCAAGTGATGCTTGAGGTGCTCGTTCGTGTACGCAATGTTGACCTGAGCAGGATCGACATCACGTCAGCAAAGCGCCACTTGTCACCATGGAAAATTCTCGAACTCACGGGATCCTGTTCCGCAATCACGTCAAAGACATCGCCGTACAAGAACCTGCAGCAAGAGCAATCAATGTGAGATCACGTGATTACAGAGCGCGGTTGGAGTGTGGACGTACGAGTGGGAGACTGGTGCAATGCGCTGGGCAACACGCTTGACCTCACCCGGTTCCGACGGCGTGTTGCGAACGACCGTGAAGCCGTGCTCAACGATCTGGTGCAGCACATTGAACAATCCCTCGTCGTTGTTGGTGTCCATCAGTGCCTGGTGATCGCACGACGGAATCTCCGAGCCTGGTGGCAGCGGCACGGGCGTCATGGCCTTCGATCGGCTCTCCAACGTCGACTCGGCGTAGCAGTTCTTGCGCAACCATTGCCACGGGAAGGTGCTCTTGTGGCCATCAGGAGCCCAAACCACGTTCAAGGTGTCGCCTTTCACTGCAGCATTCACTGTTAGCATCGAGTCACGAACCAGACCGCCAAATCCGCGTAGAACGAACCGAAGATGTCCTCAATGCCGATGTCATCATGGTTGATGTCTGCGTAATTCACGAGCCGCTGACCGGTTTCGTGCTGACACGATGGACAAAGACACCACGAGCGCAGGTGGACGAGATGGAACTTGCTGCACTTGCCGTCGTTCCAGTTGAGCGAGATGTGATCACGATGCTGGATGTCCAAACCTAGAATCTAAGACGGCACCGACACGATCAGCGATGGCTCTCTCATACACGACTTCCATGGGTTCCATGTCGATACGCACTCCCAGCTTTTGCGATGCTTGCTCAGCTTCGTCACTCAAGAGGAAGTAGTTGGTGGCAAACTGTCGCTTGAGTCCCACCTGGGCAGCGCGCACTGCATCAATCCCGGACAGCACCAAGAACAAAGCCACTCAGTGAGCTATTCGACCGCGACGACACAGTGCAATCCCTCTGGTTGCTGGACGTACATTGAGGAAGCGCAGTGGCGCGTGCCAGCGGCGCTCCACGTGACCGCAAGAGTGCTCCCAGGAGCATTGTTCACGTCAGCGCGCAATAGACAAGTGATTGAGCGGGCACAAACCCAATGTGCACTTTTAACGGATGGGCAGAGAATTCATATCGCTATTAATAGCCTCGTTAGAAACATGATGACGCGTTGTTTGTTTGGTTTGACAGACGTATTGTCAAGATGGGCCTAGTGGTCTGCCACTGCTGGTTTGGCTTGCTGCTGCTCCCGTCCAAACTCGATGAGCTTGTTCAGGAATTTGCACACTTCGTCCGTGTCGTGCAGTGTGAACGTCGCGCCTGTGTGCATGCTGTGCTCGGTTACAACGATGCCAACACCTGAACAGCAAATCGACACAACACAGCAAGGAGGGCTCAGATGAAAAGTGTAGATACCAACATTTCGGGCTGGTGTTAGGCCAACCTTTACGAGACTTGGTCGTGCGAAACACGTCGAAGGCGTCCTCGTCGGTGGTGTCGTCACCGATGTATATCGTGAACACGTCTTCGTGCTCGTCGAGCCCGAGTGCTTGCAGCAACCAAATCAGCGCTTTGCCTTTGTTCCAGTCAATCTTGGGCTTGAACTCAAACACCATTTTGCCCTCACCCAGCCTAGACAACAGCATGGTCGTTGAGCACTGAGCAACATTTCAAGCAAGGTCACAAAAATGACCCACCTGAGTCGAGGATGATGATCACCAGCTGCATGTGCAATCTCCATGATCTCAGCGTGTCTGGAAGGATCAACGTTCCTGGTAGCGTTCGCACGGTCGGCCATCATGAGACCAATCCCGTCGTTGAAGAGACCAAAAGTACTGACCTGTAGTGAAGAGAAATGGAGAACGTATTGTCTTCGATTTCTGCGCGTGGGATACCTGCGACGCGCGCTTTGAGGTCATCGCGCAGTTTGCTCAGCTCCTCGAGGAAATCCGCGGCCACTTGGTTCTTGATCGCCGTATCGTTCGGTCCGGCGATGTCAAATCCATGACTTCCGGCGTAGTACAACTGTGGGATACTGACGAACGCCTGGATTTTCGCCAGCGATCGCCCGCTGATGACACCTGTCACGAACATCGTGTGCAGTTGCTCGAGCGTCCGTCGCATGTCGGCGTGCAAGTGTGCACTTGCAGGATCGCTGACAATTGGCGTCAACGTTCCATCGTAGTCCAGGAAGATTACAATGCGATGGCCAGTGAACGCAGTCTGCAGCGCGTTGAAATTGGCGAGCGCATTCGCGTTCGAGATTGAGAGTCGCTGGCGGGTGCTCAGCAGCATCCTCGTCGCTTCTGCCACAGCGCTCACCACGGCCCGCTCACTAAAATCTTCACCAAACAAGCTGCGATGGTTGTTTGCGTTCTTGGATCAACTTGTTGTGACGTCAAGCTCCCCAAGATCGCGCCGATCGCGTCAAAGCATTCGCGTTCTCATCCACGCGCAGCAACACACAACGGTCGCATTCAAGTGCCAGCGCACAATTCAATAATGGAGCGCGCATGCAATTCAATTTCGAGTTGGGCCAACTGCCAGATGACGCTATTCCGATTCTGTTAACAGACTTCCAATAATGACGACATCAGTGCCAACCTGATGGAATTGGCCATTGCTGAGTCGTGGACATGGCCGTGCAGTTTCCAGCAACTTGTTGACGGCGCGGAGTCCACCAATCTGTGAAGAGCAAGACATCAAGTTATTAGACGCAAGATATGGATTGAGAGATTGGAAGCATGTTCACTTACGAAACAAGGCGCAATAGTCACCACCACGAGATCCACGAAGTGGCTGGAGGCGCTCTCCATTAAGCAGGACGTCAGGATGGACGACCCGCCTTCAATCATGATGCTCCTAATACCGCGTTGCTTCAGCAGCTCTGGCATATATCAACAATTATGACGCGGGACCTCTACTTTGGGACATCAGTGACAGACATACCGAATGCATGGCGCAGATCCACGTGTTGATATCCTGCGTCATCCGTTTTTCCTCGGCATTCGATGATCTCGGCCCCAGCTTGAATCAATAGGTCCCGACGCGCTTGAGTTGCTGTGCAATGAATGTTTTGACAGTCAGTGATGTTAATGAACTCGATCGCGGGCAACGAGGTGGCGTTCACACCAGCGTCGGCAGATGATTTCAAGCACAGAATGATGGGTTTCTCGCACGATGGAGACGTGAACAGTTTGATCGATAGCGGACAGCGCAGAGAAGAATCGACAATCACCGGTCTAGGGTTCTTCCCTGATCGACACGTGTCAGACTTCTCGACGAAACGTCATTGCAGGACTCACCAACCTTGAGCAAACCGCGCATTCAGCGACGGATTGTCTGCGATGATTGTCCCGACACCAACAAGAATTGCATCGTGAATCGTTCTAAGCACGTGAGTCATGTGCATTGACTCCGCTCCGCTGATTAGTGTCGGAATTCCTGGTTAGAGGTTGCTACAACTCGTTATAATAGATCTTGAATCCCTTTCCACCCGCACCATCCTCGCCCATACCTTGTTTGGCAGCGATAGACCCGTCGATACTTTGAGCGTATGTAAGCGTCAAGAATGGCAATTCGCGCTCACGCGCATTTGCCTGTGCATCGAGCACAGCAGTGCGGATGCGCTGGATCTGCTCGACATCTCGATGCGCGTCAGTCATGCCGCTTCGCTCACAACAGTGACATGTCACTATTGACCCCACCACCAAATTGAGGTTTTGGCCGGTCGAGGTTTTATCTGGTCCATCAAGGCATTCATCGGTGGCCTGGAAAGCGCAAGCGACACAGCAAGCACCATGGCGCTCCTGCACCGCGTGATCCAGCAAGCCCGCAGCTACCTCCAGGACTCCTTCTTCACGCCTTCGTCGGCTCTTGCTCCGTTGGTCGCGAATGCTGGTGCTGGCAGCTCTGTCGCCGACCCATTGCGTGACGCCATCTGGCTCGCCGCGCCAAAGTCGAAGGTACGTCCATGTTACGATTGTGTTTGGTCGCTGCTGGCATGCAAATGCTAGCGATTTGGTCGCCAAACGCAAGCCACATGTGCCATTACATGTATTCGTGAACGTTCAACGGAATGTTGACGATTGTGTTGTCATTGTGTTTGGTGTTGGCGATGCTCAGGTGACGCCATCGCGCAAGAAGATCAGAAACAACGCGCCGACCAAGCGTTTGAAGAACATTGTGCACTTCCAGGACTGCGAATTGTGTGGCCAGAAGAAGCTTCGTCACCGTTTGTGCATGAGCTGCTTCAAGAAGGGCAAGTACTTCGAATAGATTTCCTGTCGGGAGATCATTCCGTGCGAAAATGGCCAAGTCGACCCACGCCCACACAGACACATCCTGCACCGTCGACGGCAGCTCTTTCGTATTGTAGCACCATAGTCATACAACGCAATATAGATCCCTATCGTAATGCCCGATGATCGATCGACCGACCCGCGCCATCGCGTCGTGATCCCGCTCCTCCAGCGCATCCTGGCCCTCGCTGGTTGGTTATAATAATGAAACATTTCTGCCAATCAGCAGCGCCGTCGACATCAATCGAATGCTTCAACTCGCCACACAGATGGACCAGCACACAAATGCACGCGCCATGAATCAATCCCAGGCCGCGGCTCCACCAACCACTCCATCTGAAGCAGCAGCAGGCACGGGCGATGTGCCGGCTCAGCCGAGTGGACTGCCCGGCGTCGACGACTTTTTCCGCGTTCCGCAGCACTGTGCCGCTCGCAAGTGCTTCCGCCTGCAATGGGAGTCGCAGAGTGCGTTTGCTGGGCTTGTTCCGTGCATTTTAAATGCACTGCTGCGGTGCTAATAACTAATATGCTGACGCTAGTGGCCTTGTGTGTGCAGTCAACCCACGTTTGCGAGGCGGGAACACGGCGTTTAGCTTTGGGACCGAGATGTATGTCTTCGATGGCTTCTTCTTGCTTTGTCACGGCGACCCAACGTCTGTTCCACAGGTAATGCCAATGATCAACCACGCGTGTGTAATTGTGTATGTTTGCAGGATTGTGACGGTGCTGTTGACGTGTAGTTTGAATACACGCGCGGAAACGTGGAGTGTAAGGTGGAATTTGTTCCGGACGAGCTGCCACCGTCGCTGCGGCCGCCTGTTGGCGATGCAAAAGCGATCGAGGCGCACTTCCAGGCACTGTTCTTGCTGCAGCGATACCTGTTCCATCAGTTGTTGTGGATTCAGCCGACGCATTTGTTTGCGACGCCGCCAGGCCCGAACGTCTGCACTGATTACCACATCATTCCTCGATTCATCGCCGTGCACGGCCCACGCGTGGTGAACAAGCATGACCTGAACGCGCCAAATCGCATTGGATTCGCACGCGGTGAGTTGTTGCCAATCGAGCGGATCCTTAGCTACCTGGAAGAAACGTCCAAGTTCACGGCGACAGCGTTGTTGAGCCAATTCGATCACCAGAACATGATCGACTGCATCGTCTCCGTGCGTTTGAATGGCCATCCACATGCTTTCCGAGTGGATGAGCTTGTCTATCGCAAACCAGAGCAAGAACCAAGCGAGGGAACCGATCCTGCGGCGACTCCTCGACGCGAAGTCGAGTTTCTAAAGCACGCCGGAGGCGAAGCGTGGCATTTCGATGGTGCTGGTACACGCAAAGTTATTCGGCGGTGGGAAGAGGTGGGACCCTTCTTGCAACTCTCTCCGCGTGTCGAGCAGAACGAGGAGCTTCTGAAGGCCGAAGAGTGCCATCTAACTGGGCTTCGCAGCGACGTGTTCGAGCTTGGCAGCGCTATGCCGATGATACTAAAGTTTGTTCGGCATTGTAACTTGCTCACGAGCTTTGATGAGTCCATGGGACTGCGATTCAAGGACAAGGCATTGCTGCGCCAAGCATTTACACACGGTTCATACGTCGATGTTGGTGTGCAGAGCACCAACACGGTTGAAGCCACGATGTCTCGCGTTCGTCTCGGCTACGTGTTTGAGAACACACGGTCGCTCAAGCGTGGGCGGGACGAAGGCGACAATGGCAAAGCTCAAAGCGACTTACAAAAGCTCTCGGACAAACATCTGTCGGCTCAATTCAAGCAGCAAGTGTACTCCAAGTATCTGTGTCCGTACGAACGACTCGAATTTCTTGGTGACGCAGTGCTGAGCTTCCTGGTGGCATCATCATCGTTTTTGAAAATGCCCCAAGCTCAAGAGGGAGACTTGCATCAAATTCGCGTTGATATTGTGAACAACAAGATGCTGGGGGATATCGCGAAGGTGGCCAAGTTTGACACTCTGTTCCTCAGCGCGTTTGACTTGAATACTCTTGCTCAGTAAGAACTGCAACGCTGTGTGAGTGTGCAAGTCTGCCTGTTTCTGATGATCTCGACTGGTGTGCTGCTTTAGGGAGAAGAAGCAGAAGATCATTGCTGATTGCATGGAAGCCCTTCTTGGTGCATTATTCCAGGATCAGGTGAGGATGCCTTGATGTTACAATGAAGCTAACGAAGGGGCTCACTGGTTGATTGACACTTGTGCAGGGGATTGAAGCCTGCAGAACTCTTCTGGGGAAACTGATTGGAATGTTTGACCAGGAAACTAAGGACATGCTGTTTCTATCCAATGACGAAATGGTTGCTCGTATACATGAATACGTGGAAGTCGATGATTACGCTCTCAAGCAGTCCAAGAAATACCGAGAAACGATTGCATTGCATCGCCAATTTACGCGAAAAACTGGCGTGGAGATCAAACGGCCTCATCTGTGGCTGCAATGCATGACGCACAATTCGTTCAAGGCACCGCAGATTGACGAAGACGAATTTATTTGCCAGGACCCAAGCTACGAGCGTATCGAGTTTCTCGGCGACGCTGTGCTGCAGTTGCTGTCATCTGCATTTCTGGTGGACGTATTGCCTCATCACCAAGAATGCTTGCTGAGTAACGCTCGGTCTTCGCTGGTCAAGAATAAGCGACTCGCCATTGTTGCCCGGAAGCTAGGCTACGGCGATTTCATCCGCGTCGGCAACGAAGTGAAGAAGAACAACATGCTGTACACTGAGGATGTGCTGGCAGACGTATACGAGGCTACGCTCGGAGCGATCTTCCTCGAGAACGGTGGCGATTTGTCCAAAGTGCGGGCTGTGTTGGAGAAGACGATGTTCCCATTGCTCGAGGAAGCGATTCTGCGGCGCGAGTGGATGAACGCAAAGGCCGTGTTTGGCCATCACTGTGCTGAGTGGAGTCGACTGTGCGGACGGCCCATTCGTTGCTCGTTCAAGAAATACCCGACACCTGCGACGGCCAGCACGAATCCCAACACGATGCATTCCATCGGCCTCATGGTTAACGACAATCTGGTGGCGCGTGCATCCGGCCGCACAATTTCCGCCGCACAGGAGGCTGCATGTGAAGAAGCGCTGCGTCGCTATGGTGTGGCATGGCACGAGGCGCCGCCACCGTCGTCAGCAGCATGAGCGTGGCTTCCATAACTGAAAAAGGAATTCACGACGTTTGCTTCGCATGTACCGAGTCCGAAAAGAATTTATTGACACGCTTCGTGCGTCTCCTGTGCTGCTGCATCAAGTTCTGGTGATTGTTGGTCGCCCGACAATGATTTCTACACTGCAACATCATGCCTTGGTTTCTTCGTCTGTGGCGCTGACGCTGGGCTTCTTTGGCGCTGGACCTGGAGGCAGCGGTCGCTTGACTGCAGGTGGTGGTGGCGGTGGTGGCTTGGGCTTCGATGTGTTGCCAGCACGCGCCGCGGCCGACGGAGCTAGTCCTGGAGGTGGCGGTGGTGGCGGTCGCGAGCGGCCACCGCCGGCCTTCCCGTCCTTGCCATCCTTGCTCTGCCCCAGCATCTTCTGCGCGACAGGGTCGTTCTTGCCGTAGAAGCGGTCTTTGATGTTCTGCTTGGCCATCGGGTCGCTCTTGCTGCGCGGCATTTCGTGCAGGTACGGGCATGCCTCGCCACGATTGCACTCGCCACGGGCGTAGAACGAGCACAGATGCGGACGGTTGCGCGTGTAGTACGGCTCCTTGCGCGCCAGCTGCAGCAGTGCGCTGTTGTTTCCAGCAATCTTGCCGTACGCGGTCACGGCGCCCTCCTGTTCGAGCATCCGGTTGTGTTGCTGCGCAAACCACTCGCGGTTGGCATCACTCTCGGGCACGTTGACGCGGTCGCTGTCTTCTTCCTTCGCCAAAAAAGAGTCGCGCACTTGAACAGGCAGGTTATACTGCAGATCCAGCACGCACGTCTGACAGACGTTCTTCATGCGCGCGCAGGTCTGGCAGATCTCGGTCTTCTTGTAGCGCGCGCGCTTGCCGGGCTTCCAGCGGAACACCGTGAACGGTCGGCTGCAGATCTTGCAGGCCTGGCCGTGAGCCTCTTTCATCATGCGCACGTACGGGTTGTCTCCCAGACACGACTCGCACAGCTGCGGGAAGTCCTCATTCTCCCACGCGGCCTTGTTGGTGTCGGCCTTGATGGCAAACCCGCGTTCGCCCATGTTGCCCCTCCAACAGTCCAATGCCTGCCCGGATGAGGTGATGTCGTACTTAGACGACCCCATGCAGTACTCCACCGGACAGTCGTACTTGAACGAGTGATTGCTGTTCTGCTAGTCGGCTGTGATGACGTGCGGAGTGATGGTTGACTCGGGCCAGCGGCAACACACACAACCATTGCCGGCGGTCAAGGACCACGAACGAGCAACGCGATGGCGACGTCGCTGCTGTGTCGAAGCGGCTTCACGCAGCTGCGGTCGCGCAAGCTGCTGCAAGTGCAGGGCGTGGATGCAGCGCGCTTCCTGCAGGGCATTCTCACCAATGACATGAAGGCGCTCAATGCGCCGCAAAAGGCAATGTACGGCGGGTTCCTGACGACCAAAGGCCGTTTGCTGGGCGATTGCAACGTCATTTCCGTCAAGGTGAGCAGGACCGCACTGCTGTCGTTCTGTATGAACACGTGTGTTGCTGATAAGGATGCGGTGTGGTGTGCTGGTGGTATCAGGACGATGTGTTCTATCTGGATTACGATGCGTCGGTCGAAGAGGATCTGCTCAAACACTGGAAGCGCTACAAGCTGCGGTTGAAGGTCAAGCTGGAAGATCGCAGTGCTGACTTCAAGACGTATTCCACGCTGCCAGCGCTGATTGACAACGACAGCCATGCGATGATCTCTGATGCGGCCGACGCCACGGAGCTCGCGGCGTTGAATGGAGCCATCGAGCCAGAGGAAGGCGCGATCTTTGCTGATCCTCGCGGTGACGTGTTCGGATCGCGCGTGATCATCTCGTCCAGCCGACAATGTACGCGATTTCCCTACGTGGTGGTTGACTCTATCTTCGAAACGTGGGCTTATGCGGATCTGGTGACGTGATTCTTGACAGTGAAAGTTCCAGAGCACTACGAAGAACTGGACGGCGCTGCTTATAGCGACCGACGCGTCTTCTTGGGCGCTGCAGAAGGGTTAGTAGCGCACTCTCTTATGTTATGCGGTGGTGTGATAGCATACTTATGTGCGTACACGCAGCAAGGAATTGAGTGACGGTATTCCACTCGAATCCAACCTCGAGCTGTTGCACGGCGTGTCGTTCCGAAAGGGATGTTACGTTGGACAGGAGCTCACTGCACGCACTCAGTTTAAGGGAAACATCCGCAAACGCTTTGTTCCTGTTGCGTTGGTGCCTTCGGAGCACCAGGATGTTGTCAAAGCGCTCGCCAACGTCTCCTTCAACCGACTTGACGCCGGATCCCATGAAGCACTTCGTGATTTCTTCGCGTCAGCTGCCCCAAACAACCTTTCCACTGTGGCTGAAGGAACAAAAATCATGAAGGAAGGCTCGTCCAAGGCTGTGGGCACGATTCTTGGCGTCGGCAAAGGTGTGTGATTCTACCCACCACGTGCTTGTGATGTCAGCGCTCACCAACCATATTCATGACTACAGACGTTAGTTCTGCTCTTGCGATGATGCGTCTCGAGCACCTGTATCCAAAGGAAGACGGCGAGGAAGCTCCAGTCGTGTCATTTTCAACTGCGGATGGTAACTACTTGGCTGTGCCGTACCAGCCTTCGTGGTGGCCATCGCTTGACCCAAAGACCGGCAAGATGACACTATGATAGCGAGCAACTCGGATTGATGTATCAAACGCTCCAGAAACATGTTTGTTCATGACAACGCGAAACCTACTTCAGAGCCGAACGCTCTTCTACAAATCATCGATGCGCCCTCATCTCCGTCAGAAGAACGAATGATCCGAACCAAACGGTCGGGACGAGCCACCTCCCATACGACTGTCAAACGTGTCATCACGCGGCATGCGCAGGTGGTCCGGATTGGGACCTCCAAATGGCATATTTGGCGCTGGACCGCGTGGACGAGGGCGTCCAAAGCCAGACGGCCCCATTGGATCCAACCCAACCGGACCAAATGGATCAAAGCGAGCTCCAGGCACAGGACCAACCGACGGATCATATCCGCGGCCACCAAACAGCGGGTGCCCGGGTCCAACCAGCGAACCAGGATCACCGCCACCCAAACCTGGTGGAAAGATGTCACCTCCGCCGACCTGATACAGTCAATGAGTCAGTCGATAGAACATAACGCAACAGCAACAGCAACAATCGATGTACCCGAGGCATGTCGTAAGGAGAGCTTGGTAGATACGTTGGTTCTCTGTTGTACGGGGAGCGGGTGGGCACAGCTGGTGTGGTAGTAGGCGCTGCTGGTTGCGGCGCTGGAGGCACAATCGGCTGCGCGAAGCCGGCAAACCGTGCCCGTAGGGCACCGGTGTCTTTCAAGCAGTCGACAGCAAGGACTGGCGTTGTCGCAGCTTCAACAGTCTTGATAAAGCTAGGGACACTGCGGAATGGAAACGGTCGTCATTAAGATGTAAGCACCACCACCGTCACAGATAGAGCTGTCGATGCACTCACTCGAGCTCGATGGAATGTGTATGATCCTTGTTGTCTGAAATGTAAACCTCAAACTTGTTGCCCACAAACAAACCCTGCTCGCGCACACGATGTTGCTTAGTTGACCACCAGGTTGAGTAGCAAGAGGCTTGCGGACTAACCTGAAGCGTGAACGTCAGTGTGGAGTCATGTGGATGTGTGTAGGTCGCACTGAAGAGGCCAGCAGCGCTATTGGCGTCCCAGTTTGACGGCAGCTTCAAATCGCCAGTTGCACCAGTCGAGTTGCAGACAAACCCTGCATGGCAATCAACACAGGAGATCGTCAAAACGTGCATTGCGCTGATGATGACAACGAGCAATGCCACCAACCGAGGTCTTTCAACAGCACGTGCACAGCCAAGAACAGCGCATCACGTGGTGCCTGCACATTGGTTCCATTCTTTCGCAGAGCAGCGAGGACGATGGCGTCATTTGTGCTCGCGGCGGTTGAGCTGGACGAGGCTGGATAGGCATCAAGCGCTTGTTGCATGTGCACCTACAGCAACCCCCACTCAGCAATGCTCACCACCACATAGTTGCACACTATGCTGTGGAATATGTTCGCCAACTTACCCGAAGGCGCTCATCAGCAAGGCCCGAAATTGCTGTCCGCAACGCCTCCATCGACGCGTTGTTCGTGTCCGCCATGTCAATCAACAGGATTCTCAACGGCACAACTGAGATTGGTGAGTCCACCCCTCCAAAAAGCGAACAATTGACAGTGATGGTCATTCGGTTTTCGCAGGGGAAAAGAAGATTTGCCACAAGCTGGAACATATTGGACTTGCTGTTGTGCCAGGTGGAGAATCAGTCAGACCAGGCGGATGATGCTCACAGACATCGAAGTGATGACATCGACGCGTTCCATCACCACCAACACACAACGACGCTGCCACCACAAACGACCGCAGCAGCAGCTGCTGCTGGAGGATGCATGCTCAATTGCGTTGGTGGAGGGCGAGATTCCACAAGTTCAGATGAGGCTCCGTCAGCTCAACATCACTCCGCAAGAACACGCGCAAGTGTTGACAAGTCCCGGTGACCCCAAGTCGCATAGCACGAACGGGCAGTCATGCCCACAACCCGAGCCATTCCCGCTGCTCCTCCCAATCCCCGGAACAACGCCACCTGGCCCAAACTGTCGTGAAAACTACCGAGTCATTTATGAAAACTGCGCGTGCCCGTGACAGCGTATCCACCCTTCCCCTACCCCCTGCAATCCGAGTCCACGTCCCCGGACACCTGCTAGTATAAATTACTTACCACTGCTGGCGTCAGTGGCGCGGCGTCGCCCATGTGGCGGCTGGTGGTAAGCTTTCCCGTGCGCACGTTGAACTTGGCGACGGCGCGTTGGGACAAAGCGCCGAGGCGCGCATCGGCCAGCCGTAGTTTACGGCATACTTTACGGAAGCACACGGCGAATATTCGCGTTTTCGAAAAAAAAATCACCCAACGCGAACGCGCGCCTTGGCTTCGGGCTTTTTCGGCATCGCCCGGGAAGGCCGTGACGAGAAAGCAGCGCAAGGCACGCACCAAACGCAACACCAAGAGCAGAGCAGCGCCACGACAAGAGCACGCGACGCAGCAGCACCAGCACAACGCACGCACGCACAGGACGGCACTGGTGCAGACAGCCACCACGTGCCCACGCGCGCCACGCCCGCGGTCAATTACGGACGAAGTGTACCTCCTCCTCCGCCGACCGAGCGAGCGACGTTTCCGGCGTGAGTGATGCAGAGAACACGCCATGCGTCGCTGGATTCCACGATGCGGGCGCCGCTGAGCATGCCCGAGAACCAGGAAGAAGAGTGGTGCGAGTATTTGTCGGCCAGCATGCTGGCGCTGGCCACGGACGAGCGCGACGACGGCGGCGCCATGGAGCCACGCGCCGGCGCGGGGGCACGCCGCAAGGTCAACAGCGTCGACCTCACGCAGCTGGCGTCGCTGTCCAATGACGACGTGTTTGGATTGACGGCGCGCAGCGTGAAGACGCGCTCGGGCTCGATCTGCGAGTCGCTCACGTCGTCGACGGGGTCGTCGCCTTCGGGCGGGGGAGCGCCATGGCGCGGCCCGCTGGGCCGCCGCTCGTCCACGACGCTCGCGCCCAGCAACAACCAGAGCGAGCATCTCTTTGAGTTCCCACAGCCGCCTTCGTCGTCGTCGTCGTCGAACACATTGAAGGCCACGTCGAGTTTCCGCGAGGTGGTCAACTCGTGTCTTTCGTCGCCCGGATCGTCGATCTCCGAGGGCACGACCGACGATGAAACAAACCACGACGCGAGTCCCCTCGATGATACCAAGAGCGAATCCACAGAGCAGCCTGTGCGCCCGAGCATCGTGGACGTGGACCCGTCGTACGCGGCGTCGTGCATGCCGGTGCTCACGTCCCTGCCGTCATCGACGCCGGAAGCTCGCACTGGGTCGTTGTACCATGCCAAATCACCGGTGCTAAGCAACCGGAAGGATTCGCAGACCTGGCAACTGCAGGATGAAGAGTTCCTGACGTCTCCTCGCCTGGGAGCGGCACGCCACCGTTCCAACGACCTCATGGCCGCCGGCCTCAGCCTGCTACCGTGAGTAACAGTGTCTGTTTGACCACATTCAAGTGACCGTAGCTGATATCTGGAGTGTTGCATCAGTGAGTCCAACAACCAAGACGAAGTTGACTCTGAGCCCCAACGCAGGTGAGCACGCGCCTGGTTTGTCTGGGTATGAAGTTTGATGAGTAGGACTGAATGAGGATGAATTGTTTCATTATGGTGCTCCAGACCAACCAAGGACATTCGCGCAGCATCGATCGACTTCTCATACCAGCGCCCTAGTGAACTCAACCCGCCACTACCGCCACCCCAAGACTCGTACCAGCGCTTGCGTGCCAAATCGTTCTCGTTCTCGACCGGCTATTCGACGGGTGGATATCACGGGCTGCCTCCGTCGAAGCAATTTGGATCGGGCCACGACTACCAGGCTGTTCGTCCATTGCATCACCCGGTGCCTCCACCACCGCAATCGGCTCCCTCGCAGTCGGGTGGCATTCGCCCGCCTCGTGTGACGATTCCAGCGGAGCCTCCGATGATGCATTATCAACAGGTAGGGCATCCTGGCGGTTTGGATGGATATTGACACTCCTTAGACTCACTCCTCTCCTCACCGTAGCAGTACACGCCACCCATGCCTTATCGCCGGTACTCGAACGACACGTTTTCAGCCCCTCTTCGGCAATTCGCGGAACGGACGAACAATGAACACGAGAACAATATGCGCCAAACTCCCAACGGGCGCGGCATTCGCTCGTACAGCATGGAGTGCCTCAACTATGCTGCTGCGCGCAATGGTCGCACTCATTCAATTGAAGGCATGGTTTATCCTCCTCCTCCACCACCGCAAGATCATCCAGTTATGAGCCGAACTTCCTCAGGTGGACTGACGGTCGAGTGGCCGCCGACATCGATGGACATTTCTCCGCCGCTGCCCCCAGATACGCGTGGAATGAACAGCATGCTGCAGTACGCGTGTGCTCCACCTGAGGCATACTATGAGGTTGAATTCAAGCGCGGGCGCCTTGAAACGTTTGCTGGCCGTGCGTGCTTCAACCCCGGCGACTTTGTCAAGGTATCCAGCTTGTGGAGCAGACCCTAGTATGTTTGCCGACCCCTGAATGGAATTCGTTGTATTTTTGCCAGGTTGAAGCTGATCGTGGGGAAGACATCGGCAAGGTGGTGAAGCGCGCCACCGATCTTTCTCAACTTCAGCGCTCTGACCAGTCATCCCCCACGCCTACCGATGATCCTCTTGGGCGAACGAAGCGCCATGACTTGCCCATGAAGAAAATTTTGTGCTTGGCCAGTCCACGTGAGTTCGAGATGCTCTGCGAACAGCGTAAAGAAGAACACGAAGTGTTTGAAGTGTGCAAGAGCAAAGTCCGTCAACGCTTGTTGCCGATGAACGTGATCGACGCCGAATACCAGTTCGATCGCCACAAGCTGACGTTCTTTTTTGAAGCAGATAGGTACGCGGTTTTGGTGGCAGTCGCTGTTCGATGCCAACCGCTAACGCCATTGCTTTGTCATTTTGTTCAGACGTATCGACTTCCGTGAACTGGTTCGAGATTTATTTGCGATATATAAGACTAGAATCTGGCTTCAGCAAGTTGTTCCAACGGGCAAGAAGCCTTTTGGCGAATGTGAAGCAAACTAGAAGCGCGCCAGCTGGTGTGGCCAAGAACCGCAAGTGCACTGATGCGAGTGTGCATCCCCGAAGCTGCGGCTTGCGATTCCTAACGCTGACCAAGCACCGCCGTGCGACCCCCTCTCTCCCTTCCAAGCCATCGTTTGCAGCCCCAGCTCCCATCTACCACCAGCCCCCTCTCCCTCCTCCTGTGCCGTGACCAAGTGCTTTGCTTTGCTTTTTGACGTAGACCTCGTGGCTTTTTCCCTTTTTCTTTTTATTTGATGGCGACCTCGAATGTTTTTAGATGATACACCCCCCGCCAATCGCCATTGCAGTTGTGCTTGCCAAGCAATAGAAGAACATCCCTTCTTTCCATCTTCCGTGGCCGCTACATAATGACGTTGACGGTGTTGACGCTTCTTCGAGTGATGGATCAAGTGGACCGAGTCGCCAAGCGACGCATCACCACACTGAGAGGGCGTTGAAAGCACGCACGCATCTCCAACGCCAGGGCCAGCGCCCATGACCAGCGCCAGTGCCAGTCGCTGTGCATACATCACAGCGTGGCCGTATGGCTCTTGGTTGTGTCTGTAGTGGCCATTCAGCCAAGAGCGCCGGAGCGTGGCAGGGCCCCTGGCTGCCCTGCCAGGTCGATCCACTCTCCGTGATTGGTCCAAACCCCAAGATCCGCGCCCTCCCATTGGCTGAAATCGCGAAAGGACACTTATGCCCGACGGCCATGACCGCTCCGACTTGTAATCGGCGGTTTCGGGCGGAACGTGCGCGCAAAGATGGCGGTGGCGCCCGCCGCGTGAAGCGTTCCGCAGAACGAAACGGAAGCCCCGCGTCGCGCACGGCCCTGGCTGGCTCGTGCTGTGCTGCGCTGTGCTGTGTGTGTCTGTGTGTCTGTGTGTCTGTGAGTCTGTGCGCGGACAGACCGTGTGGCTGGGTGTGTCAGACCGAGAGAATCAGGCGCGAAAGCACAAGCAGCAGCAGCAGCAGCAGCAGCAGCAGCAGCAGCGGTGGTGGCGGTGGTCACAATGCGTGACGAGCTGCCAGTAAGCGACGAGCGACATGAGGTCGACGCCGCGCCGAGAGCGCGCGGAGCGACTCATCATCATCATCATCATCATCATCATCATGGCAGCTTCCTGACGCCGTTTGAGATGGCGAGGGACGAGGAGGCCGCGTACGCCGAGTACGCACGCGGATTGCTGCCGACGTTGCTGGCCGAGTGCGCCATCGACGATAGCGCAGCTGGAACCGGCGCGGGCAGTGGGTGGAAGCGTCGGAAGGCCAAGAAAGGCTCGAGCGTGCGCGTGTGGGAGCGCGGGGGCGGCAAGGAATCGAGCGGCGACAGCTCCAAGCGCGGCAGCGAACAGCCGCAGGACGGGTCATCGTCGACAGCCAAGACGTACGCAGTGCGCAGCGCTGCGCGGATCAAAGTGCCGTTGGACATGGTGCTCAAGGCTCTCGATTGCAGTGTGGTGACGTCGTACCGGTCGTTCATGAAGATTCTGTACGAGAACCTCGTCGTGGACACGAACGTGCTGTTCCACAGCAACCTGCGGCCGCTGGCAACCGAAACGCAAGAGACGCTGGCAGTGCGCTGGATCGTGTGTCGATGCCACGCGCCAATGCTGTCGGACTGCGATATGTGCTTGCTCGAGTACTCTCGCGTGCATTCCGTAGACGAAGCACCGCCACCAAGCAACAACGTCGCCTTCTCCCTTGACGGCAGCGACGGCAGCGCCCATGATGCCGTCGACGGATTGCGCGTGGCCACCGACATGCCGGCAGCGTATAAGGTTTTGACGTCGCTCGAGACGAAGCACTGCCCCGTCGCGAATCGTCTCGTGCGTGGCGTGGTCCCACTCGGCGGGTTCCTGCTCTATCGCACCGACTGCAGCGATGTGACCGACGTGGTATCTTACATGTCGCTCGAGCATCAGCAACAGCATGGCGACCGCCAAGCACGCGCCATGCAGCAGGCGCTGCAGCAAATGGCCAGCGCTGTGGGGCGGCTCAAGAACGCGGTGGATGCGTACTACATGAGTTTGCGGCTCGAAACGCTGCGGTCGACACGTTGGGTGGACAACAGTGAACGCAACGAGTGTGCAGTGTGCTACCGACGCTTCCATCAGCTCACGCGCCGTCGTCATCACTGTCGGCTGTGTGGCGAAGTCATCTGCCGCGATTGCTCCGTGCACAAGGACGCTGACTTGCCGACACTAGGTCCGACGTTGCTACGCATCTGCCAGCCCTGCGATTTTGATGTACTCGGATTCTCAGTGTCATCGACAGTGTCCGGGTCTAGTGCGACGACACCGACGCCCGTGCACTCGACAGCGCCGCGACCAACGCGCTCGCAGGCCAGACAGTCCCGACGTACGACGATCGCCGTGGACAATACCAAGCAAGCAGTGATGGACGACGCACTGAATGCCACTGGCGTGCGACGCAAGCGCAGCACGACAGTCGCAGATGCGGCGGAAGGTCGAGCGACGTCGAACCAGCCGATGAGCTGCCCCAAGCCCCACGCTGGTGACCAGCAACCTCGCAGATCAAGGTGGAGGTTCGAGAAACCAAGTCTTCACACGAATCCGGTGGCGTTGGATACCTACGTGTGTCCTCCAGAGCGCCTGTCGGTGATGACCCCGAAGTGCAAGCGAGAAATCCGCCACGGGTGGCACGCCGGTGACAAACGGCTACAGCAGCATCACAGACATCTCGCAGAAGTGGAGCAGACCAACCAGGAAAGCGAGCCCGAGACGTCGTCGACGCGGCCAACACGACGTCGTGCGAAGACGCGCTTCCAATTTACGTCGACGTTGCCAGAAGAGAGTCTCCTGACCAAGACGACCAAGGCACCTACGCTGCAGAAGGAGCAGACAAACCAACACGAAGAACACGGCCATCAAGCTGCTGGTGAGAACCACGCCGAGACGGCGCTGGAACGGCGAGTGCTGGAGGATGTCAGCCAGTACCAGGAGCTATTGTTGTCGTTATGTGAGCGCGCCAGGGACCTGCTGGAGTGCGACTACGCGGCCCTATCGCTCTTCTGCATGGACAAACAACAAGCAGCAATCACAGGCAGGAGCTCAGCGATGACCACGAAGCACTATTTGAAGGCTAAGAAAAGTGACAAGCTCGTCGAAGTCGCCGAAAACATGCAATGTTGTGCACCTGTGCTTGCGCTGCAACAGGCTGTACTGGTACTGGACACGATGGCGTCGGACGTTCCAGCCATCCCAGCACTCGATTTCCGGCGACTGCCCATTGTCGTCGGACCACAGCGAGCTCGATTCTACGCCGGTGTCCCCATTGTTACGTCTCGGCACCAATTGATGGGTGCGTTAGCTGTGTTTCGGGATGAACCACACACAGGAACAGACTCGGAAGACTTGCTACCCGTGCTTAAGACACTGGCGCGAACGACTGCCACGGCTATCGATGACCGGAAAGCCCAGCTCGATCTCGACAAGTTCATGAGCGCGCCGCTGCTGGATTCCACATCGGTGCCGAAGCAACGAGGACCCAACGGTCGCCGCATCCCGGCGCCAGATGTAGCAGTGTTGTCGCGGTCGACGGAGCTTGCGATTGTGACGACGCAACGCGTAGAAGACGATGGTGAGTGGCGGGATATTCGTGCAACGAGCGTGCCACGCTCGGCGTACGCATCCACAACGCCAAATAGCAAAGAGGCGAGCATGGAGGCGTACAAGCAACAGATGCGGCGCCTGGTGATGCAAGCGCGCATGACACAGGCGCAGATGGAGCAGAACGCCCTAGCGATGAAAATCCAAGGCGTGACTCTATGAGGCAGTGAAGCCTTGATGTAAGCCGTGTGCGAACAGAGACACACCTCTAAGTGTGTCGTATATTTAATTTTGTTTGCTTCCCCCGTCCTACCGGTGTGGCATGGAGTTTGTGAATGATAGAGTGCACCTGGCATTCGACCGGCATACTTCGCGTCAATTCGAAAAATGAGATACGATGGTAAGAACAGACCGATGAAAGCCTCGAACGGTGTCTTTGCTGGCTATTGTCATTATTCTAGCCAGAACCATCGCTAAATAGCCGGACAGTTGAAATCAGTAAACGACTAGTTTGCTCTGATGCCGACGTGGGCCCAACTCCCGTAGGAGTGAAAAATGCGTCTCGAACACCTCAGGGAGTCACAAGCAAATTTTACGTAGGGGCTGGACGTACTAACAAAACAAATTCTTGTTCACAGGATCGGTAAGAGCACGCACTACTGTACCTACACCACCTTCTCGCCGGTCCAGCGCCAGAGACCAAGAACATCGTTGCACTTACAGACACCTTGCAACCGAGCGGTTGCTTGGTAATTTGAGCCTGTCCAGTTCTCTTGCTGCTTATACGAGGAGAGTTCACAGCCGCTGCACAAACCGCCCGTGCAAAACACGGTCTTGGTGTTTCCTGGATCGATCGACATGAGACCTTCGCCATACTGGGTGGGATCGAGGACGCGGTCCATGATTTTCAGATGGAGCGCGGGTGGTTGAGGGCCATATACGATTGGCTTGTACTGCGCTGCCTTCTCGACGTCACTGATACTGTGCGAGCACTCTGAGGCTTCTAGGTAATGAAAGGATGTCATGTCGACTCTTGAGAAATGGCACCTGAGACGACCGTGTTGATGGCGTAGAAACAGAAGTTGTGTGCTGTAGCTTGGTCAGCGGTGAGTGCAAGCAATGTGAGCAGCAGCGCGGCCTTGAGCGGCATTGTGATGGAGATGCTTGGTGGCAAATGGGCAAGTGACTCTGGGTCGCGGTTGTCTGCACAGCATTGTGTCCTTGGTCGTCAAGAATCCGGTGAACAACGGTCAGCTGGCGTCGTCACTGAACATGCGTCCGCTCATCTGCATCGCTTCGAAGCCTGAATGGGTTCGCGAGCCAGAGATGACGATTCTCTCTGTGCAACACATGCTTCTGTGGTTCGCCAGCGCGTTGGCAATGCGATCTCAGTTCTACTGCAACAGACGGAGTCCAGGCTAACTGAGATGGCCAGCAACTGTCTGGACCTCGTCCAGGACCTGTTCAGCTGTGCAACGCCAGTCGCCGCACATTGTTAGTCGCGCAGTTTTTGGTCGTCCGCTTGGCAACATGCACAACGTTTCACGGAGAAATTGGCGGCAAGCGAACTACACTTCGAGTGCAGAGGAATCATTTTGCTTCGACGCATTGCGGCACGTCGTGAGGCCGATCAACGGCATGGTTGGTATGCTGCAAGCGTAGAGTGCTTCGGGCGTTCAACACAAGGAAGCTACGATGAAAGGAGAGATGGCAACACGCGTGGTATTGGAGGACTTACAAGTAGAAACCAACGACGGATACAAATCAACGGCACAACCTAGCACACCTAGCTTAGACAACCTTCTTGCCGTTCCACCACCAGAGGCCCATATTATCGTTGCAGTTGAGGAATCCCCGCATGAGAACGGCAACTTGGTACGACGAGCCTTCCCAGGTGTCTCGCTGCTCGTACCAGGACACTTCACAGCCACTGCACAAACCACCGGTGCAGAATACGTTCTTCGTCACGTCCGGATTAGTCGACAAGATGCCTTCGCCGTACTTGGTGGCGCTCATGATGGGCTTATTCAATGTCGGTTGAGGGGCAGGATCAGGGCCCCACTCGGCTGGCTTGAACTGCATGGCTTTCTCCACTTCGCTGATGCTGTGTGAGCACTCTGAGTCCTCCACGAGGTGGAATGTTGTGGACTCCTGCGAAACGGAACCTGTGACGATCGTGTTGATGGTGTAGAAGCAAAAATTGTGCGCTGTGGCTTGGTTGGCCGCAACTGCAAGCAGAGTGAAGAGGAGTCCGGTCGTTAGAGACATGGTGGCGATCCTTGGATGGTAAATGGACAAGTGACTCCAATTCTCACTGGTTTCGATGTGTCCAACACGCTGCGCTGAAGTCCTGAATCCAGTGAACGAGGCTGTTGGAGCTGGATCGTGTGTCATTTGCAGCCTCAACAGCCAATTTGCTTTGAGAACATGATGAGATCGCGTACCGATGGGTTCTCGATGAACCTCTTGGCAACGCACTGCGACCTTGATTCCTGGTTATGGCTGCAGAAATGACGGTTCGACTGAGAGAAGGAATCAAGTACGTCAGCAATAGTATTGCTGACGTCACTAGGCCCGAAATCGTACCAACGAGTGAATGGCGAGAATATCATTCTCGCTTTGCTCTAACTTCTGATGTTCGCTGACGCATTTATTCGCCTGTTTGAGGCTCCGCCGCGGGATAATTGTATCATGGACTTGTAAACTCTCTGTGACCGATCTTTCCGACTCTCCAGGTCTCCAGTGGCATTGCACACTTCTAGAGTTGTCCTCACAGCCTGAGCTCATTATCACGTCGAGTGTCAACCTGCATTCTCCGTGGTCGAGTTGCTGTTCAGGGCTAGTACTGTCTAGCCTCTCGATCGTCGAGGAACCATTGACCCAAGCCACGGCAACGCATATCAGTGAATCTTGGTGGCGTAGCTACTTCCGACAGTGTGTCAACAGCACATTTGCATCGCTGAGAGTCGTTGATATTGGGTCAGACACGCACACACGCGTGTATGCGTGCCGTATATTTAACATTGCTTGCTTCCTATTGCCTGTCCGCAGGTACCTTGCATGTCGTTGATAATCTGGACTGGCATGCGTGTGTCTACTGCACTGGACCACAAAAATCTTTGTCGTGCACCACGTGCGCGCGGTCGATCGCTTACTTGGCGCGGAAGAAGTCGGTGACGGCGTCGCGGAAGCCAAACACCTTGGCGTTCCATCCTTCGCGCACCCACGTGTAGTATTCATGTTCGCGGCTGTTGATGGCCTGGTACTTGCCGCCCACCACGCGCTTTGGCTGCATACACAAACAACAAATACATCATCAGGCCACAGCGTCAGCATCCGCCATCAGTGCTTCACAGTGTGGCGCCACTTGATCATGGACGTTTGGTGGCCACGTACCTGCTCAGGAATGCCACGCAGCTTCTGCTGGATCTGTCCGACGGTGTAGCAAACCACGTTCTCACGCTCATGCATCTGGTAGCGGACGAATCCGTAGCTGGCGCCACCGGCCAGCGCCCCCGTGAACAGCGCACTCAACGACATCTTCCCGTCGGATCCGCTCCCAGCCCTCACGCCTTTGTGTCGTCATGATGCACGGGTGGCCCGAAACGTCCCTCGTGTCCCGAACCGTATGGTTCAAGCGAGGGACTCGTTCGGGATGGCTGGGTTTGTGCGTTGATTGGCAGACGTCGCTGGACCAAGCGCGATGTCGACCGAGGCCATGGAGGTGGACGCTGCCGGCGTGCAGCAGCAGCCGCCGCCAACGTCGCCACCACAGCAGCAGCAGGATGCGCCGCAGGTAGATAACGCTGCGGCCGGTGCCGATGAGCCCGAAGTCGAGGAAGAAATGCCGTTCACGCCAGAAGAAATGCAGACGTGCATCAAGGTGTGTGGCCATTGATGATGATGATGATGATGATGATGATGATAATGGAGGCCTTATCGCTGACGTTTTGTGTGTATCACGACGTACAGGTCTTCGATATGATGGCGAAGAACCCGTCGCTGTTGTGGCAGAAGAACTTTCGCCTCTTCCGCAAGAGCTTGGCGCCCGTGTCGGAGCACATGGAAGCCCGCAAGTTCGGTGGCAAGGGCCGCAAGAAGTACCTGGAAGACAAGCAGCTGAAGGAAGAGAAGCGTGCTCGCCACAACCAGCGCAAGATGCACGACAAGCGACACATCAACAGCTCCTTGCTGCGTCGTGAGCGTCTCAAAAAGCTCGAGACGCTGCTTGAGCAGGGCAAGGACCAGATGCTGCCGTTGATCGCTGATGGTGCTGCTGATGACGAGCACGTGCTCAAGAGCTTGTGCACTGACGAAGAAGCTCAGAACAAGCTCGATAAGGAGGAAGCCGACCGCGCGGAAGCCAGCAAGCTGCTTGGGTTCCGGTCGTGCTATGCGTGCAAGGGCCGCTTCGAAAAGATCCATCACTTCTACGATCAGCTGTGCCCTCGCTGCGCTGACCTCAACTTCTCGAAGCGCTTCCAGACCTCCGATTTGCGTGGCAAGGTCGCGCTTGTGACTGGCGCTCGTGTCAAGATCGGCTTCCACGTGGCGTTGAAGCTGCTTTTGAGCGGTGCTGCCGTGATTGCCACAACGCGCTTCCCACGCGACGCCGCAGAGCGTTTTGCTGCTCATCCAGAGTACGAGACGTTCAAGGACCGTCTCCAGATTTTCGGCATTGATTTCCGTGATCTGATCCATCTCGAGCAGTTCCTCGACTTCGTGTTGAGCCGGTGAGTCTTGTCGTGAGCTGCATTGTCATGACTGTATCGGTAGCTGACATGGGTGTGACTTTGTCTCTGCAGCTACTCGCGCTTGGACGTTGTTATTCACAACGCCTGCCAAACGATTCGTCGCCCACCAACGTACTACAAGCACTTGGTCAACAAGGAGACGTTGCCACTGGAACAAAGCGCCAAGAACGTGCAGTTGCTAATGCACCACCAGGAAGAGTTCCACGAGCACGTGAAGGCGATGGCACTGCCAGCTGCGGAAGGTGGTGCCATCGCTGCCGGAGCCACGGCGCCTGCCGCAACCGTTGCCATGTCGTCGGCGCTCAAGTCGCAGGTGCCATTGATCGTCAGTGACCAGGATGATGAAAGCGCGTTCCCAGAAGGTATGACGGACGTGAACGGCCAGCAGATCGATCTGCGCTCGAAGAACACGTGGCTGCTCAAGATGGGCGAAGTGGCCACGCCAGAGGTTGCTGAAGTGTTTGCGATCAACACGCTCGCGCCATTCATCATGAACAACCGCTTGGTGCCACTTCTTGCCAAGGGCGCGAGCGACACGGAACGCAAGTTCATCGTTAACGTGAGCGCCATGGAGGGTAAGTTCTACCGCTACAAGACGCCAAACCACCCACACACCAACATGGCCAAGGCGGCGCTCAACATGATGACTCGCACTTGCGCTGAAGACCTGAGCAAGAAGCGCATCTACATGAACTCGGTCGACACGGGGTAAGTCGTGACGCATCCACTTGCTGCTCGTTCCTGTTCTAACTCGATGCATTTTGGTTTCCATAGCTGGATCAACGATGAGAACCCACTGGAGAAGGCTCACGCTCATGCCAAGAACGCCAACTTCCAGACCCCGATCGATGAGATCGACGCTGCTGCGCGCATTCTTGACCCTGTCTTTGATGGCTACAACAACGACAAGGTCATCTTTGGCAAGTTCCTCAAGGACTACCATGAGACCGAGTGGTAAGCGCATCAAGCTGGAGCTAGACGTGGTCAGCGCAGAATTGCCTGCCTTCCAAAACTGTTAGAGATACAAAAAATTCATGGCGAATACATAGCACCATGCTGAACACACGATCGTTCATTCATTCATTCATTCACGCATCGTCGTCATTGGCTGTCACCGTTTGAAATGGCGATCTTGAGAAGACAGAATTTTGAATGCCATATCGTACTTTGTCGAATTTGGCGCGTTTGAGTCCACTGTGTCTGTCCGGCAAAGTGCGAGTTATCATGCGAAGTTGAAGAACTCGCGGCAGTCCAAGCCACTCTTCGCGCAATCTACGGCTGTGATTGGCTGAAAAGCGTGGTCTTCGCCGTTGATTGGCTAGATCGTGGTGTGAATGCACTCGATGCTCTGGATTCCGTTTTGCATGCAGCGGCGCTGTTTGGCGGCTTCCACTTTCCGGGAGCGGCAACAGAGAGCAACACACCAAGAAGCGCGCCAAAGCCAGCACGCACACACGTCCTTCCTCACGACACAACAGAGCCACCAGCCATGAAGGGAGACACCCGTGTTGACAACAAGAAGTACGACCTGCCAGCGGACAGCAAGGTGTGGTGCGCCAACCACCCTGTGCTGCACCACAAGCTCACCAAGCTGCGCGATGAGCGCACCGACAGCACGGTCTTCCGCCACGTGCTGCGTGAAGTCACGTTCTACCTTGGGTACGCGGAAGCTGAGGAGAGTCACACCCGATGGATGTGGAAGCTGACATGATCTTGTGGTGCGTTGGGTGGGGGAATGATGTAGATACGAAGCCACACATGATCTGAAAACGTCACCAAAGGACATCAAGGTGCGCACCATACGAAAGGGTTGAGAAAGAGTTCGATGGCACTGATTGATGGCGGAATGGTGGTTGCGTGGTGCAGACTCCACTTGGTGACCACAAGGGTGCGGAGCTGTCCACGTCTGTGGCGATTGTGCCGATCTTGCGTGCTGGTCTTGGCATGGTAAGCACGGCGGTTGTCGATGGATGACGCGGCTGCAACTGACCACGAAACCCCGTTTGCAGGTTGACGCTATGGTTGATTTGCTGCCAAACGCTTATGTGCACCACATTGGTATGACTAGCTGGGCACGCTGAATCTAGTTTGTCGAACTACCTGCTGACGGGACTTCTTCACAGGCATGTACCGCAACAAGCAATCCCTGTTGCCAGTTCAGTACTACAACAAACTGCCAAAGGAGTGCAATTGTGACGTTGCCATCGTCATGGAGCCTGTCATTGCTACCGGTTAGTGTTTCTTGGTGCTTGCACCCGATGACAGCTCCGAGCGACTGATTATTTGCTTCCTTCAGCTGGTACCATCATTGCGACAGTTGCTATCCTCAAGACATGGGGTGTTCCAAAGATCAAGGTCGTGACAACCATTGCATCAAAGCAAGGTGCGACGCGTTGCTTAGTCTATCACCATCACATGTCTTCGGTGTTGACAATTTTCGCCATGTAGGCCTCCAAGACTTGCTCTCTAAGCACCCTGAAGTGGAAGTTGTGTTGGGTGCCATCGACCCATCGCTCACTGATGAAGGCTACATCTTCCCTGGCCTTGGCGATGCCGGTGATCGCCAATTCAACACGGGCATCCATCCATACCCAGCCCACAAGAAGCAGAAGATCTGAGCAAATCATTCGTCTGCTCAGTTAACAGTGAACACGCTGGTGCCTTTTTGAGCTAACGCATGAACTGAGTGTGGTCCACCTTATTGAGATGAGGCAATGCGGGAATCTTTCGCTCCCTTTCAAACATGATTTTCTTCCACGGTTTGATTCCGACCAAGGCGTTCATCACTTCCACTTTGCCCAATCAATCAACTGAGCCATCGTCATCACCACCACGATGACGAAGGAATCGCGCGTGCCACCGCTGCTGAAGACACGCACCAAGGACCCGCTGGACAGCTCCTGGCGCATGCACATGGTCAACCGCATTCGTGTGTGCTTGTGTTGCCACCCCATTGATCCCATTGTCTGACACTTCAATGCCTCGCGGTGGTCTTCCCGTGCAGAAAGATGGACAATGGGTGCCCGACGTGGCCGTCAATGCGTGCATGCTGTGCAAGACCGATTTCTCCTTCTGGAACCGCAAGCACCATTGTCGGCGATGTGGTGCGGTCGTCTGCTACGCTTGCAGTGGCAACCGCACCAAATTCATCTTCAAGGTACTACGCGACACGTCGCGCACACGTGCGGTTGAGCCTAAAAAGTATGCTAATGGAAAGGATGTGTCGCTCAGGATATTTGCCCCGACAAAGTGGCAGACGAAGAGATGCGTGTCTGTGATTCGTGCATCCAAGTGATCGATGAGAAGCTTGCCGAGGGCCTGCAAAAGTCCTTGCGGAAGAACGACGAAGCCAGTGACAACCAGCAAGACCATTACACGGAGGGAGCGTCGTCGTCTCCTCAAAACGACGAGCAAGAATCTGCTTTCCTGAAAGAAAGCCGGCCCTTGCGACCTGAACGAAGCACTCGAGCTGTCCTTACAATGGGTCGGTACCGGTGAGTGATACAAATTTTTATTGGCGCGCCAGCACCAATTCCAGCATATTGGTTTCACGGCCGCCATTGCTGACATGTGCACCCCGCAACGTTGACATTGTGCAGCGCCGAGATCAAGGAGAGTGAGGGCAATCGATACATCCGCGATAACGATCTGTGAACATGGCACTCCATTATCTCACTCGCATACGCGATGCGTCACTCGTTGGCTTCACGGCTGACCGCCCGTTGCCTGGCTGCCACGCCAGCCGCACTGGGCCCTGTGCTTCCTTGCACAGGATCTTTGCCGCCCAATCCCAACGCTGCAACGTACCTTGTTTTGACCACTGCAGCGCACCAGCTCGCACCAGCTTTCGGCAATGCTTGTAATGCTCAGGTACCTGGTTCACGAGCACAAAGCCTGGCGGTGGCTCTGCAACGTCCGCTAACCCCCGCTAACCTCCACGCGATTCCGCCTCCTCCAACGCCAAGATGGATGTTACAGGGTGTTAGCGCCCTCATTTGGCACGGGGTTGTATGGGCGTGTGGGTGATTGATTGACTGCGTCGTGCCAACGTCCAACGTCGTCGTCGGCCGCGGGCGGCGGTCGCAGCCCAAGACAGAGGCGGCACACACGTGCCAGCACGTCACGCGCGCCGCGGGCGTCCACGACACAGCAAGGCAGGAGGGCAGCTCCAGCCGCTCCAGCAGCTCCAGCTTCAGCTCCAGCACACTAGCAGAGCTACCACACCCCACCAGGTGCAGGAGGCTCTGTGCGGTGACGGCGTTCGACGGAAGGCGCGTCAGCGGCAGCTCCCAGCAACCGCACGCGTCTAAGAACACGCGCGCGCTTGAAACGCGGCCGCGTTTTTAATTAGAACCCACCTTCCAGCGGAGCCACCGTCCCAGTACGTGCGAGCCAGCGAGCTAGCCGAGCGGCATCCACACGCGCGGCGTGTGTGTGTGTGTGTGTGCGTGTGTCCGTGTGCGTGGGTGTGTGGAGGGGCACCGAGGCGAGGCGAGGCGAGGCGGTGGTCTAGCGAGGCAGCATGGCCGACTCACCGGTGCGGGAACAGATGCAGGGGCTGACGATGGCCGACTTGGCGCCGCCGGACGATGTGGCGCCTAGCGGCGGCGAGAGCCACGCGTACTCGTCGAGCGACTCGGAGAAAGAGAATGGCACGTCGCGGGTCGAAGACATTGGCAACATGATGAAGACCCGCAGTGACTCGGCCGGATCATCGACCGGCTCCACCATCTCGATCCAGTCGATGCAGTCGACGGCATCGTCGTCGGTCAGTGCACCAGGCTCTGGTGTTGGCACCGGCAAGGCATCGCTGTCCCAGTCCCAGTCGTCGATCCCGAAGCGCCGAAGCATTCCACCGTCGCCGTCGCCGTCACCGTCTCGCTCGGAGGCCCACGTGGCACGGATCCGTGCCGCCACGGCTCGCGCAACGACAAGTTCGACGCCCGAGCCCACGACGAGCAAGATCCGTCGCGCTACGTCGACGGGCGATCTGTCGCAGCGATTGCTTCGTAATAGCAACTCGGCGACGCCGTCGCTGCCCGAGAGTGTGGGGCGCGTGAAGAAAGTGTCGTCGGTCGAGACGCGTCGTGCCAGTGCTCTGACAATCCGCACACGCTTGGCGCCGAATGCAGACGTCAGCAAAGCCATTCATCAACCGTCACCATCCTCGGCGAGGAAGCCCATGGTGCGACGACGAAGCGTCAACCAGCAGGTAGAATCGATCATCCCGCGTCGGTCAGCGCCAGCGCAGCTGGGCACGCCAGGACCGCCACCATCACCAGCGTTGTCAGCTAGCAGCGCTGGCAGTGGCCGTATTCCACGTGCGCGCAGCAATGGAAGCATGATTCCACCGCCGCGGACACCAGATCGGTCGCTTCCATCGAGCCGCAACTCGTCTGCGCAGTCCTCGCCGATGGTCGGCAGCATGCCGCCACCTATGAGTTTGAGTGGGTTGCGGAAGATGATGCCGTCGGCATCGATGAAAGATCTGCGCGAACTGAGCGCACAGGAGGCGCTGACGTTGCAGGATCTCAAGTCCAAGCACCATGTAACTGAGCGCGAAGTGCAGGAGCTGTTGAAGGCGACGGTGAATAGCGTGAACGTGCGTCAGCGACAGGAAGAACTCAAGAAGTTGAAAGGAGGCATCCGTCAGCTGACTAAACACAGCGGCACGCTGCTGTCGGCCTGTGAAGAGCTGGAGAAAAAGCACCAGGAAGAGCAGCAGCGGGCGAAGGCATCCGAGTCGGAAGTGAAACGACTCAACAATTTGCTGCAAAGAGAACGCGAGATGTTTGATGACAGACTGGAACGTATGTCGGCGTCGTCCTGTATGAGTGAAGACTTCAGTATTGCGGACACGCCGAACCCGTACGATGTCGCCTACGAAGAAGAAGTGGCGGCATCCACATTGCGCACAGACTCGCCACTGTACGCGTATGTGAACCAGATGATGAAGAAAGCCACGGAGCAAATCGAGGAGAAATGGAAGATGCGATTTGCCGAGCAGCTGGCAGAGCACGAGCAAGCTTTGGCGCTGGAACGTGAGCGGTCATCTGCGTCGGTCATGTCGAATTCACGTCTCGTGACGGAAACGAAGCACGAGAAAGAAGACGAGATGAAAGCACTGCGAGAAGAGAACAGTTTGCTTCTAGCACAGAAGAAGCAGCTGGATATTGATGTCAACACAGTTCGAAAGGAACTCGAGTTGGCGCGATTGCAACTGCAGGCTCAAGACGATGAGCGCTCATCGAGTGCCCATACGTTTTGGGAGAAAACGACGGATCTAGCCAAGCAGAACCGTACGCTGGCGGAAGAGGTGACTCAAGTGAACCAAACGGTGAACAAGCTCAACGAAGTCATCAAGGACATGCGTACGGGAATGGCGGATCTTCGCACGGAGAACGAGGAATGTGTCAAGAAAGCCAAGGATCTGGAGACCGAGAAACAGGTGCTGCTTGACAAGCTCGCGTCTGTGGAAGCCAAGTTTGAGGACGAAAAGTCACGACGAGAGCAATTCCAAGTGAACGTGGAACAGCTTACCGTCGAAAACACAGCATTGTACGCGCAGATGGTGGCTTTGCAAACCACGCACGAAGCCAAAATGGAAGAAATGCGCGCTCGCTTTGAGCAGAAGAACGGCGTTCTTGTTGGCGAAATGAGATTACTTCAGACCCAGAACATGCTCATGCGCAGTTCGAGCGCGGACTCGAACCAGTTGACCAATACTATGGATCGGGAACATGGCTCCATGTCGCAAGACGATGAAGAACGCATGAATGGACAGCTGAAGGACTTGACTGATGAGTTATTGCTAGCCAAGCAGGAGCTGTCGTTCAAGACAGAGCAAATTGCTGAGCTTGAGCGACAGATCGCTGAGAGCGAGACGATTCGCCGCAAGTTGCACAACACCATCCAAGAGCTGCGCGGCAACGTCCGTGTGCATGTTCGTCTACGTCCATTCTTACGATCTGATGGCGAGGAAGGCCAGCGCGAAAATCCGAAGTCAGCGATTCGATGCGATACATTTGGCTCCACAATCTCTACCAACTCGGACAAGCTCCACACGTTTGCGTTCGATAAAGTGTACGGTCAGTCGGACACACAGGACAATGTTTTCCAGGATGTTGCTGACTTCATTCAGTCAGCGATGGACGGATACAACGTCTGCATCTTTGCGTACGGCCAAACTGGTTCTGGCAAGACGCACACGGTAAGACCGAGAGTGGCCCTTGCGTGGTATTGATTGATGATGCGCTGACACTTAATTCCTGAATCAGATGCAAGGTAGTGGTAAGGCACAGATGCGTGGTATCATCCCTCGTGCGATCCAATCGGTGGGTGCCTTTCTGTCAAGTAATGCCTAGCACTGTCCATCAGACCTGACTGACGAGATACTCTGCCCCACGTAGATCATCAAGTGCTGCAATGAGCTGCAGGATCAAGGCTGGGTCTATTCACTCGAAGTGTCTTTCTTCGAGATTTACAACGAAACAATTCGCGATTTGCTCTGCACGGACCACGACGAGGTGCGCAAGTACAACGTGCGCACGGATCGTCGCGGCCGAAACTATGTGGAAGGATTGGTCACCCGATCGATCGATTTTTCCATTGCGGAGGAGCAAGTTGAAGAAATTGTCAACCTCGCCGCTTGCAACCGCTCGGTCGACAAGACAGACATGAACGCGCACTCGTCTCGCAGTCACAGCATCTTTTCGCTGGCGATTCGCGGCTACAATGAAGCACAAAACACAGAGATCGAAGGCAGTCTGAGTCTGGTGGATCTGGCTGGCAGTGAACGCCTTAGCCGATCCAACGCGACGGGAGACCGCTTGAAGGAAGCCCAGGCCATCAACAAGAGTCTGAGCAGCTTGGCTGATGTGTTCCAAGCCATTGCCAAGAAGTCGACGCACGTGCCATACCGCAACAGCAAGTTGACCTACGTGTTGCAGCCGGCACTCTCAGGCGATGGCAAGACGCTGATGATGGTCAACCTGTCGCCGACGTTCTTGTCGCTTGACGAGTCGCTCTGCAGCTTGCGCTTTGCACAGCAAGTGAGTCAGTGCGAGCTCGGAGCACCAACACGACAGATCAAGGCCCGAGCACCGGGAGCTAGCTCCAGCAGCAGTGCGTCATCATCCAGTTCGTCACAGGCACCGACTAGCTCGCCAGGGCGACTGCCAGCGTCGTCGGGTGCCACCCGCAGAACAAGCGGGCCATCCGTGGCACGCAAGTTGTTCTCGTAGGCTGCGGCCGACGCGCGTGGTTGTAACGTGGTGGACGCGTGGGTCCACTCCTTTTTGCGATTGCTGTGTGGAGATGATGATGGAGCCTTGTGCTCGTTTTGCTTGTTCCAAAATTCTGCAAATTCTGCCCACTGACCGAACTTTTAAAGCCTGCCGTGCACGTGTCAGCGCTGGCTGCATGACAATATAAAGAGACGCCGCATTGTTATTTACATGGACCTTGTGCTGGATTCGATTCATTCATTCCGCATTCCTCACTGGCTTCTCATGCCATGCCCGCGCACAGCGCGAATGCGCGCGGAACCAGCAACCGTCGGCAGCCAACACAGGAACGCCATTGTTATCAAAGTATATTACGGAGATGTAGAGCAAATTGGCAGCACCGTTGGGCTGGTCGATCGCTTGCGTGCACGACCCGACGCGTAATGCCACAGCGCATGCTTCTGTTGTGTGAAGTGGCTGCTCTGCGGCAACCAGCCGAACGAACCAAACAACACGTTTTCTCCCCGTGCACTCAAGGCGAGGCAGCTAGCCGATCATTGCCAATTTGCTCGTGCAAAATGCGCTGCTACAATCGACTTGGCTTGCTGCTGGACACTGCAGGTGTCTCCTGACCATCAGCACCACCATCGACCCCAAGTACACAGGCACCCGGGCCAGCGTCTAATCCAGGCTCTTGCCGCTCATATAGCTCGCGAACCGCAGCACGTAGATGAGCGTGCACAGCGCGCAGACAAAGAGCGTCACGACGAACGCGCCCGAGCCTTCAGCGCCCGATGGGATGGCGCCCTTCTCGTCGTAGTTGTCGTTCGAGTAGCCGTAATCGAGCACGAGCGGGAAGCCCACGGCCCAGAACATGGCGTGCGTGGCCAGCAGGTTGAACGTCCAGCCATAGTTGTTGGAGATGAATCCGCCGAGCGAACGCTTCTGCAGTTCCGTGGCCATGGTCGTCGTTGGTGGCGTGGCGCTGGTGCTTGGAGCTGCTGGGACTTGGCACTGGACTTGGACTGTGCGGGGTTTCTCGGCCTGCGGAGCTTTTGCCAGCAGTTTCGCGATGCGACGGCACGCCCCGCTTTTGGCACGTACTGGGCCGTCTCAAGTCGACAGCTGATTGGTAGAAAAGGCGGTAGAAAAGGCTTGAAACCTCCATGTGTCACGCTGTGGACCTGGCGAGCCTTACAGTCATCTATGCTTGCATTCCCCATGCAGCCGAACCGGTACCCCACCGGTATTTCTATCCAGAAGCGCACGGTGCAGACAATGCAACAAATGAGGCAATCGAAAGATTTGAGAATATTTGCGGTTATTGCAGTCCGCACACGCAAATAGATGAACCAAGCTGTGTTGATGTTCATGGCAACCCAGTGGCCCTGTTCTCCAGTTAAAGAGGCAAACACGCATTGTACGGCGCAGTCTCTCTAATCACGCTCACTGATGGCAGTCAAATGCGCTTCGATTTCCTCCTCTGTCAGCTTGCGGAATCTGTGCAGTGAATCGAGGGAAACATGGTAAGTTCACGCAGATGACGGTCACTCAGCGCAGGAATTGACGCACCGCTTGTCGCCGTCGGCAGTGACAACGCCCACTTCGATTTCGTTTGGACGGAAGTCAGCCGACAGGACGGATTGCAGACAAGAGATCGCCGTGTGGATCGTGGTTTCTTCGTCCATGTTGGCGTTGGAGCGGATCTTCTTTTCCAGGTAGTTCTGAGCTTCCTGCTCCTTGGTGCCCGCGGCAGTGGCCTTGTAGCCCCAGAAGTGACCAGCAGGATCGATCTTGAAAAGTTGTGGGCCCTTTTCATCGTCAATGCTCACGAGCATCGTGATGACACCGAAGGCTCGCATCGAAGCATGCTGAGTGTACACCTGCGAGCGAACACGATCACAAGAAATGATCAGCGCGCACTCCATGACGATATTAACGATGGAGATGATAGAAAAATACCTGTGCGACATCAGCAATACGCTTGGCCAGCACGTGGCATGGGATCTTGTAGCCGAACTTGTGCTCAAACTCATTTGCCTCATAACGCAGACGCTGAACCTGAGCCTTCGCATCAGCTGCACATCATCCAGACAAAGCGCACACGTCAGTGACGTCGTTCCAGTGCCACTAACCTCTACCGATATCCACACGTACGATAAAGACCGGTCATCAAGCAGCCAATCTCTGGCGTGATCTGAAAGATGTTGGTGACCGAGTCAGGGTCAATGAGCTTGTCCTGCACATGACCATCCAGCAACAACGATGACTTCCCAACCCGCAGTCACATTGCAACCCAGCAAGTACGTTCTTCACTTACCGCCACCTTCTTCTGCGTCACCACAACGCAGCTCTTGCTCCCGCGCACCGCGACGGACGTCAAGCCGCTCTCCTTGGCTGCCTTGAAGGCATACTCTGCAGCACGCCCGTACGCCCTTGAGCCACTGCATCGCTCCAGACAGCGACACTGACTTCAGCATGCACTCACCGATCTGGTAGAGTCGTCCTTCCGGCGAGAAGATCGTGATGTGTCGGTCGTATCCGTCTCCTGCCATCGTGTCTTGTGGCTGCTGCTGCTGTTGCTGCTGTCCTCGATCTTCTCGGCTCTTCCCCCGACACCCAAAGCGACGAAGAAGGGGGTCGAGCCGTCTCCACCCGTCTAAGTACGATCCAACTCGACACGAGGTTGAAGCCCACGTCAGTGCAAGTCCCAGACCAAGATCCAACCTCTGTCTGCATCACGATGGCGCTGGGTCCGAAGCGAGACTTGATCGGCTATGGCCGCAAGGGCTTTGATCCCAAGTGGCCCGGCGGCAAACGCCTGGCTGTGCAGTTTGTGATTAACTACGAGGAGGGCGGAGAGAACTGCATTTTGGATGGAGACAAAGGCTCGGAGCACTTGCTGTCGGACATTGTGGGCTGCACGCCGTACGTGGGGCAGCGCCACTTGAATATGGAGTCGCTCTACGAGTATGGCAGCCGCGCTGGCTTTTGGCGCCTTCATCGTGTGTTCACCGAGCGTCAGATCCCGGTCACAGGTGAGAGATGCGCAGAGGTTTGACTCATTTACGTCGTGCTGATTTCGTTGTGTATCTGTGTGTAGTTTATGCGGTTGGATTGGCGCTGGAGAAGAATCCAGATGCTGGTCGAGCGATGGTGGAGGCTGGATGGGAGGTAGCAAGCCATGGCTATCGCTGGATCGATCACCAGAACGTGGATGAGGCTACGGAGCGCGAGCACATCCGCAAGACCATCCAGGTGCACGAGCGCGTGATCGGGAAGCGCCCGGTGGGTATCTACCAAGGCAAGCCCAACACCAGCACGCGTCGCCTCGTGGTGGAAGAAGGCGGGTTCTTGTACGACTCAGACGCGTACAATGACGACCTGCCGTACTGGAACCATGAATATGGCCGCCCGCACCTTGTGATCCCGTACACGCTCAACAACAACGACATGAAGTTTGTGTCCATGCAAGGCTTCAACAGTGGTGACCAGTTCTTCACGTATCTGAAGGACGCGTTTGATGTGTTGCTCGCCGAAGGTCGCGCTGGGCAGCCAAAGATGATGTCGATCGGATTGCACTGCCGTGTCGTGGCGCACCCGGGACGCATCGCCGCGCTTATTCGTTTCCTCGACTACGTGCTCAAGCACCGTGACGATGTATGGATCTGCAAGCGTGAGGAGATTGCGCAGCACTGGTACACGCATCACTTGCCAGCTGGACATCACGCCAAGCTCTAGCGTGTTTATGCCGGCTGGATGGAAGAATGAAAGAGTGTGAGGATGTGTTGAGTGATGTTCCCATTGTGAACACGCAGTCTTGTTTACGAGAATACAGACAGTTCGCATTCGAATGTGTCTATCGGGTGATCATTCCATTGCTTGCTGCAGCTTGGTTCAGTTCGCGGTCGTTGTCAAGCCACGTCGTCTCGGCGTCCGACAAAGCCTTTAGTCTTGCGAGAATCGGCGAACCTTGCGTGGGATCCAGACCTCGAGAAAACAGCAACTGCACAGTTCACAGCAATCTCAACGGTCAGTCTGTGTGACAACTATTTATCGCAACCGGCAACGGCACCAGGAGGCATCCTGCACTCACCTGTTCAACATCCTTGCGAAGGTAAAGGATTGCCTTTTCGTACCGTTCCTTCTCGGCACCTTTTCGGTATAGTGGATAATCACCTTGTGGATCGTTGATCTCGTCCTTCAAGAACGATCTTGACGAGAACGGCACGACTTTGTAGCGCAGGCTTACGTGCAAGTACTTGCTCAGCATGAACACGAGGTGCGCGATGTAGCCGAGCGCCGTGGAAATGAGCTCTTCGTCGGCGCGGCTGTTGATCGACAGATCAGCGTTGGCGATCTTGATGCCACGAATGCTGTACTCGCCCGCACCAACATATTCGATCGGGTACACAGTTTCCAGTTGCTTCACTAGTGTGGCTTGGCGCTGCCGGATCTTGCTTGCTGCCCGCAGCACTTCGCTGCGTCGCTGCAGAATGCCATCCTTCTCGCGCTTGTAGCGTTCGCCCATTTGCATCGTACTCCATAACGCCTTTGGGATATGAATGTCGGTGTCAAACGTCTTGCGCTCCTCGAACATAACGCTCCGAACGCGCGCCAGTGCTTCTTTCTTCTCAGCCACCTGTGTGCGCAGCTTGTCTATCCGTTCCTGGACCAGTGCTCGCTTGCTGCTCTGCTTCACCGGTTCCTCGACGCTCTGGACTTGTTTCTGGATCTGATCCTTCAGCGCTGCATTGGTCACTTTGATTTCTTCGACCTGATGCTTCAGAGTCATGATCTTCTGCAAGTTGTCCAGGCCCTGCTCGATACTGTACTCCTTCACTTGGATGGCGGATCCTTTCCGTCGCGAGTGCTTGCTGGAGATCACGCCTGTTTCCAGCAACAGCTCAATCACTTCTCGCCTGACGTAGCAGCGACTGGCGAACTCGAAGACACACGTGTTGAGCGGCAAGTTGGCCACGTCGGCTAGTTCCACTGGGAGGAGATCAAGTTCGCGCACGTTGAAGCTGAAACGGAACAGCTCTCGTTCCAACTGTCCATTTGCGTTCCGTACCATGTCGATTTCCTCCGGTGGGACAGCCTCGCTGAACGAGCGTGAATTGGTTTGCCAGGTATCTTCATCCAGGATTTTATCGCTCAATGCCCGTGATTTGCGGCGCGGTCGCCCCGGTGTCCGATCAAACGGCGCGGCTTGAGGTGGCACCTGCACTTGGAATACAACGACGTCGAAGCTGGTGCCGCAGAATAATCGTGCATTGCCGTCTGGATCAGCCGTGTGCAGCGTCGGCTCAAGCTGGAACGGCACCCATACCGGGTTCAGTGTGTTGTACGTGATTTCGCTCACATAAATGTCCTGCTGGTCCACCACTACACTCGCATACAACAGCCCATAAGTACTCATTATCACATCATTCATCATCTTCACCATCAACCACGCCAGCCCACGCACTGATTTTGAAGTAGAGATCCATTAGCGTGCCGCATTGAGTGCCCGGGACGGAGAGGTTCCGCATGCCAAAGGCGTTCAGCTGCTGCAGAGTCGCCGTGTGGCGCATGGACTGCCCCGTGCCCCATCCATTGATGGCGGCGACGGTCGACATGGCTGAGTTAAGCTGGCAATGCACTCACACACGCGCGCGGGCGCTTCAACGGCAGGCACACTGTCACAATGCCGTCGACCGCCGCACTCATGCGCCGCCGCTTTTGTCAGAGGAAACAGCGCTACCGATTCTAAAACCGGTATTCCGTCGGTGTGGTATGCGCCACGCCGAGGTGCTTTAGTGGCGTGAGGTTTTTCAGGCGGGGGCGTGACCTGGCAGCAAACGAACGGACTGGGAAGTGAAGCTGCTGCGAGCTGTCGAGTATGTTGCGTCGCGGATCCAAGCTCATCCAGCTGTCGGTGCGCTCCATCCGCGCACCAGTGCAGGCAAATGCCGCGCGTGGCGCCTTCGCGGTGGCCAACCAGCAGTGTGCTGGCTTTGCCACGATGTACGACAACCACATGCCATACGAGGTACGCTGCGGATGATAACGACGCGTGAATGCTGGAGCATGTTGGCTTGAGCGGTGGCGTCGTTTTCGTGGATGTTGTGATTGCTGTACTAACTTTGGGGATATGTGCGCGTTTGTGGCGATGATCTGGGGGTTGTAGGATGTGAACCGTCACCGCAGTGATGCGGAGCAGCGTATTGCGCAGGTGCCAGTGGTCGAAGTGGCCAGCAACGTCGCGGTGTGCGATGGCGGCGGCGGCGCCCTTGGCCACCCACTCGAGTACATTCAGCTGGACACTGTGCGTCACGGTGAAGCCCAGACGTGCAAGTACTGCGGCATCCGATACAAGCAGAAGGAAGGCTACCACCACCACGGCCACTAGACGTCACGATGTCGCCATAGTCAGGGATGGCACGTGTATACAACCAAGGGATGCATAATGTCAATGCAATTGGGAGGAATAATAGTATCAAGCGCAGTCTACACAGCCATGCGGCCTTCATTCACAAACCTTGTGGCGCTTTGCTGCGCCCAAGGCAACAATGCATCTCGATCTTCGATCGCACTCCGATCATTTCGAACTTAAGCGAAGTATTCGCTACACCGTGCACACACTTAATACATGTGTGACCACACTAAGTTAGGTCCTGGTCAATCGCCCAGTGTGCGCTGTGGTTGGCGAGAGTGCGTTGATCACAACCAGAGGCTTGCAAGGATGGCGTCCGTGATGAAGTCGGCGCTCCGCATGCGTGTGGCGCTGCGTGTGCGCAACCAATGCGCTCCAAGCTCGAACGCTGCTGCGCGTTTCTTGAGTGTCAAGGCGGGCAACAACAAGCAGGAAGAAGGCCTGTATGACCCATACAAGCTGTACGAGGAAACGCACGGCGAGCGCTACCGTGAATTCAACCCAGACCTTGTGGATGGCGAAGACTTGCAGTTCACGTGGGAAGAACCAGAGCAGATGATGGCCGACAAGTCCTGGCCAACGACGTCGGGTACCGAGTTGTTCGCCGACTTGCTCAACGTCTCGAACGTCGAGCCAACGCCAGAGAAGCGCGCGTTGATCATGAAGGAAGCGTTCCGCCGCATGAACCACACGTCCATCAACGACATCGTGCTCCCAACCATGAGCGTCGAAGTGCCGCAGGATGACCCAGAGCGGGAGGCGCTCGAGATCATGAAGCAGGCGCTGGACAACAACGGCCGCATCAAGATGGACGACAAGAACGAGATCATGGCCTCGTTGATAGATGAAATCCAGACCTTACGAAAGGACAAGACCAAGCTCTTCCGCGGTTTGGAATAGATGACGTCCAATGCCCCACGATCTTGCGGTTGCACATTAACCCACGATTCGGATGGCAGAGCAGATATTACTAAAACAAGGGTCCACCTCACCAACATGCGTCTTCTCATCATTGTTGGGTCCACTTAGATACGAACACTATTTACCACCATTGTATCGGTTAGGCGTATCCGTTACGAACCACTTTGGGGCAGGCAGAGAGAATACACAGTCGACACATCCGGTTGTCGACATTTTGCATCGAGATGAACGCGTATGATTGCTCCATCGGGAGCGTTGATTGTCCCATGGACGGCACCATGGGCGAAGCCACCACGGCGTGCGAGCGCCAATACGCCATCTGGGCCAGTCGGATACGTCGGGAATACGAGAAATGCCAGCAGATCGTGGCGCTGCCGCGCGGTGTGACACTCAGGCACGTGCACATTGATGAAGCCGCAGGCGTGTGCAAAGGGGAATTCCACTGCTACGTGCCATTCCGAGAAGGATCCGAGGCGCTGTCGCTGGTGCCTTTGATTGCGCTCGAGTTTTCCACGCCGTTCGAGCAAAATCTCGCGACGGAAGAGTCGCAATATCCATTTCGAGCGCCCGAGGTCACGGTCACTTGTGGGCGCATTTACTTGCCGACAGAGCTGTTCGAAGCGCGTGTGTGCGGCACCGTTGGCGCTGATGGCGAATACAAGCGCTGCCTACTGCGATTGCCGTCGCTGATCCAGTGGAACCCGTCCAACACGATCCCGATGGTTCTGCACGATTTCATCCAACAAGTGCAACAGGTTCGTAAACGTTGTCAGGCAATCTGGCATCGCTTGACCGTGTGAGTTTGCTAACTTTAATGCTGTCACTGGTATCGTAGCATGATCCACAACCTGTTGTAGCGGTCAACCCGCAAACCCGCGGTGCGTCTGCAGCGACCAAGGACTCTGACCAGGCGCAGTCATTGCGGATGCGCCGTCGCGATATTCATGGCAACATTTACCAGTGCCGTGAAGTGGACAACCTGGGACGGGGACTGCTGACAACACCCATGCTACTACAGAACGCGAAGGTTGTGTTGCTTGATAAGCAGGAAGTTCATGCGACCAACGCCCGAGCCATGCGCCAACCTAGTCCGCAAGATCCACTGGTTCATGTGCGCGAAGTGATTCCTCTTCGGGATGTTGCACGTATCACGCCTCAAAAGGGCAAATCCGTCACATTTTTCTTCAAGAAGCGCGGCGCTGCGTGCCGCACCTTCCTCACTCCTCAAACCGACGAGATTATCCATGATATTCGACGAATGATTGCTGCATCATCCGCTGGGGCGAAACGTGGGCGCGACGATAATGGCTCCAGCACGAATCTGTTGTCGTTTCTCACGCAGGACCAAACCGAAAAAGCTAAAGAGGTTGGTACTCACCGCAGCGTTTTCACATCGCTCTTATGTCGCTGGTGACCCACTGACATTGTCTGCAATCTAGTTTTCAAACAAGATCATGGGCAAGGTGGGCAAATTCGCCAGCTCCATGTCACGGTTTCTGCGCGGCGACGACGACCAAGGACAGCAAGCTCCTGATCCCCTCGCTGTTCACTTCCAGGAGATTGAACGCATGAAGTCCGACTTCTTCCGCATTCCATCACAAGCCAAGGTGAGTCCGCTGAGCCGAACAATCAGGCAGCAGACTCGGTAACACAATAATGCGCTCGTGTTTGTGCTCGCAGATGACCGAGATTACCCGCAAATATCAATGGCTGGCGGAAGGATATGCGCACACGAATAACACAGAAGGTCACGTTGAACGAGCTGTTGAACAACTGCAAGCGTTCATCGAGCACCCAACGACCCAGCGTGTGCTTCTAGAAGCATGCACGTACGAACAGAACAATCGCGGCATTCGTGTTGGACCCGTTGGGGAGCAGCGATAGGAATATTTGAATGGCTCCCCAAGAATATGATGCGTCCACGCGTTGCGGTTGTGAATCTCTCTGGAATTGCTAGAAAGTCGCACCTGAACAGCCTCGAACCCGTTGGAAAACGAACACCAAAAAACGAATGAGGACACAAGCGATAGGTAGCAGAGCACCGATGTATTCACTGGAACATCAGGAACAATTGGCTCTCCGGCACTGCAATCGCACCGGGAGAGGCTCTCATGGCAGCACGGACGGCCAAGCATCCGCAGGGTCCCAATGACTCTCGGGAGGTGAGCTAGACCACCTTGCCGCATATTCAGATGATCGGACGATTGCATTGAGGCACAGCGCACGCGTGCGTAGTGCACGTGGCTGAGTGCAATCGGACGATGCCTTGCCAGAGCTGACAGGCACCGCACTTCTTCGCATCATGCGATGGGTTGGTGGCCATATTGGTCAAGTGAGTCGTCACTTTCGAGACGAAGTTGTGGGTGGACACACACAACGGATTCTTGCATCCACGGGGGCAGTTCGAGATATGCTGGAGCCCCCTCACAACAGATTGCATCTTCGCCGGGGCAGCGGTTCCACTACTGGCTGTGCCAGTGGTCGTCGCGCTGGTCGACGAAGCCTTTGGACCAGATACAGACGTGCCAGAGGTCGTAGACGTCGTTGGCGCCACGGAAGACGGGCTCACGTCGCCTACAGACGTAGGGCTCGATGGCTCGCGGCGCACGCGCTTCAAGCCAGGCAGCACACACTTCAGGGAGTCGTCCGACGAGGACGCGCTGAGGCATGGGTCGCGAGGTTCTTCATCACTGCACACCGCTGCGTAGCCCAGCGTGGGGTTTTCGTAGCGATCAAAAGTTCTCTTCCTGGCGTAGCCGCCGCCGCCGTACGCATCGTACGAACACGCATGCAGGGCGGGGAGGGCCGACAACGATATATTGCCTTGGTCACCAGTAAGAGCGCTCCGAAATTCCCCTACGCTCGGAATGCTCCGCTGCAAGACGACGACCACACAAGTGAGCAACGAGAACGAGCGACTACGACAATGCCACGCGCCAGTCCAACCACACGCACCATTTCAGATCCATCGGTTGCTGACGGATGGAGCTCCAGCTTCGATGACTTGTACGGACGGTCAGACGACGGAGGCGGGGCTGGTTCGTTGGTCGTAGCGAGGGCGAGGCCGAGGACACTTCGCGCCGCTACTCAATATTCCCCACTGTCTGCGCGTGTCACGTTGGAGGGACGAAGTTTACGGGCTGCACCCGATAAATTACCACTCGCCCAACCTGCGAAGAACGCACCGTCACGACTGGTGTGGTCAACCCTATCCCGTTTACTGGCTTCACCTGCGAACTGAATGCGCGGAGAACATTCTGTGCGGTGGGAGTGAACGTCTCAACTTCGGACTCACCATCGGCGCTGCCATCGAAGTTAATTAACAAAACACCGCTGAAAACGTTGATCCCCCTCCAATGAGAATGTTCCCCGAATGAGGTGGCTGGTTGCAAGCTTCCAGAACCACTTGCATGGACGTTCACTTGTTGGCGAGAATGACGACTGCTGCCGTCGCAACGCATGATGATCACGCATCTATCGACAACTTGATAAGCAGGCTTGTGGCAGGATGGCTTCCTGTAGCGCTGATAAACCTGATTTTGTACTGGTGGCTTCACCAGCAACTAACTAGCTTTGGCGGAGAGATCTAGCACCCGGCTCCTCCTGCAATCCTCATACATGCAGTGGATGCATTCAACGACAAGACGTGCACTGCGACAGTCCAGAAAACACGAGCCCAGCACCACCAGCAGTGCGACGGCACGAATGGTGGATGAACGGCTGCGTGTTTTCTTCCACTCACGCACGGCGTCGGCAGTACGTGGCACTGCACAGATCCATGCGATGGACGCGAACTGACACACGTATGCGATAGCAAACGTAATGGAAGCGTCGGTGCGCACACGCGTGGTGTCGCGAAGCAGGTTCTGGTTGGACAAATTGAAGAGAGAATTGATGTGCTTGGTAAGCGTGAGACCAAAGGAGAGAGCGAGAAAGCCTACGGCCGAGACGACCAGCTTCAACAAGGGGATAGTCTCGGGTTCGGCCACTTCTTCGATAATGACAGTGGATATGAGATAGCCCACGCTTGACGGCAGCGCCTCGACGACGGGCAGACCAATCCACATATACTGGCTTCGAACCACGCCCCAAATTGTGAAAAAAGTCGCTCCTGCGTCGAGCACCAGCACGATCGCGTTGGCGACGACGATGACTTTGAGGTAGTTGATGGTCCATCCACGTTTCTTGACGTAAGACAGCGCGAAAATGACCGCAACGGCCGCCATAATGCTGACGACGTTGTCGTTCATCGGCTGAACTTCGGCCCAGTAGAACGCGATGGGATTGACTGCTGTTGCGCTGATGCCTGCTAGCATACCAGCAGCGAAGCGGTGTGCAATCACGGCGTTCGTCGCGTGGTTCTGAAACAGAGCCCATGCGTGCAGACCGCAGGCGGTGAACGACTGGCGCTCGCGTTTCTTCTCGCTGATGCATAACCACACGAGTGGAGTGGGCAGTGCTGCTACGATGCCGCATATTAGCATGAGCGTGTTGTAGTCGATGGTGAAGTCAAAGTCGCCACCGTAGTCGAGGCCGCTCATCCCGAGAGCCATGAACAGGAAAGCCACCAGAACCGACACGAAGCGGAACTCGTTGACTCTGTTGTAGAACACACCGTCGTCATTGGGTATCTCCTGGAAATACTGAAGAGCCAATTCCTTCGTGAGCTCCTCCGCCGCTACATCAGCCAATGCGAAGCCGATTGAGCCGATTGCCATGAGCATCACGTAGATAGCACCATGTGATGGCGCACTGGAGTTGATGGTGGCCAGTTCTGTGGCGTTGAGTATATCGAGCGACTTTCCGACCAGGGTGCGGTCGCGGAAGAATGGGTCAGGGATCGGGATGAAAAAGATTGAGCCGAGTGCGAAGGCACAAACCAACCAACCCAGCACAACGTACGGTCGACGGTGGAGACCACAGATGAGCGGCACGCAATCAGCGAAGATGGCGAAGAACGGCTTGAACACACAGGGCAACACCAATAGTGTACGAGCCGACGCGGTCTGAGTGCCCTCCATGTTTAGGTAGTTGTTCAGGAACGGATAGACCGTGGCCGGTATGATGGTGGTGAAGATGCCAGCAGCGATGTTGTGTGCCAACAATCCAAACCACCGCCGATCATACACGTGAACGTGGATAGCTAGGCCGGTGCTGGTTTCATTGGGAAATTTGGCGTTTGGCGTCCGCTGCTTTACAACGGCTCCTTTACCTGGGCAAGACATGCAGTCGCTGGTGTCACTCGCTTTAGCGATGGTTGGAAGCTCCGGTGGATGACGGGAATCGACACCGACGCGCACGACGCGGCGCGCTCCACCAACCATGAGGATTTTCTCTCAATGACAGGCAACACCGCAGCCAGCAACGGAGGCACGCGTAATGTTAGACATGGTGCAGCCCGAATTATGCAGCCATTCATGACAATAACCTCAAACCAGGAGTGTGAGAGCTTCACCAAAGGAGTGACCTTGTTGCTATAAAACACGTTATCTACCGTCGAGGGGTGTGGGTCGTCAAAAAGAACAACATGCGCGACCAAGACAGCCAGCCATCTGAGCGTGATCTTGCCGTGCAGATGTGTAGGTGAGAACAACAGCTTCCATCTCCTAATGGTAAAGGAGCTCATACAACAGAATAGCCGACGCGACGCTGACATTTAACGAGTCCACTCGCGAATGCTCGTCTTGGATTTGCTCTGGGATCTTCACGATCTGGTCACAGCAGAGTCGAATGCCTTTCCGCATCCCGCGATGCTCGTTTCCCTGTACAAAGAGCGGCAAACGTGAGCAACAGAGGCTCATGCAGGACACGTCGACACAGGCAAGCGATGCCGCACCATCACCAAGATTGTCGGTTGAGCGTTCTGAAGCTCGTGTGACACGACGGCATTGGCTCCACTGCAGGCTCCAAGAACGCGCCATCCATGCTCTTTGCTGATCGCCAGTGTTTGGTGTAGGTTTCGAGTTCGCTGAAGTCGTCCCTACGGAGAATATCACGTACGTCAACATCGCTCCCAGCGACATATTCTCACCAAGTCAAACACACGACAAACCTGTGCAGCAAGGACTTCGAGGGCACCCGCCGACGCTCGTGATGCCTAAACGCGTACACAACTGGTCACGGGGACGAGCCACCACGGGATTATAACAAACCAGATCTTACAGCAGGCGACAGAGGCGCACTATTGCGCTCACTGAGAAGAATGGAGTTGCAGCCGAGGAAGTGGGCGGATCGGAGAATCGCGCCGAGGTTCTGAGCAGAGGAACGTCAGCGTTTCTGCTACACCACTTTTTTAAACACACAAACAGCACCTGTGGGTCTTGCAGCTCATCCAGCGCCAAGATCACTGGGGCTCTGCCGTGATGTTCGGCCAGTTCCAATTGTTGTGGCTCGAATTCCTGGAGTCGAAGCGGCGCCGCATCCAACACAACTCCCTGCAGTGGCACGGTATGAGCAATCGGGCTGCATGCACGTCTTGGGCTTGTCTTATTACCTGGTGAGGTTTGTCTCCTGTGACGTAGTTGAGCGACCATTTGCTAGGTGTCGAATGCATAATGTGGTGAGCATGAATATAATGGAAGTACAGCCTTCACCACCATCAACGCGGCCGTTCAACCTGGTTGGATGCACTGGAATATTGCGCTCTTGAGCCAGCACCGCGATCTTCTTGATCGCCTCGTCGTCGCGTCCTTTGAGTCCTTTGGATGGCACTGCAGCGTCTGTTCTTCCCTCACGAACGTACAAGCCGTGGACCTCACGATGACCACAGTCCAAAGCCTGCAGCACACTGTGCACTCCGTACAGTGGTTCGCCTCGGATCTGAGGGATTTTGTCGCCACTCGCGGTCGTATGCAGCACTGGTCGGGCTGGGCGCTTCCAGCGCTTCTTGTCGCTTAAGAAGCGCAGCCCTACACCGGCGTCCAAGGCGCCAAGCGGCCGCGCATTCGCACGCAGCAGACGTCGACCAAGCATTGCGACGTTGACGGACAATTGGTTAGTACCGCTATTATTTTTGCCACTCACGTACAGGTTTTATCATTGTTATCGTATCCACCAGGCTTATACTGTACACTGTACACACTTTGATATTGTCACATTTGTTTAACACATAACTTGCAAAGCACCAAACACACGTTGAGTGAAAAACACATCGTGCATTGATGCCGCCGCCAATATTGCCATGAACATGAGAGCGTCGGAAACGACCGATGATGACATCGATGCGTGGAAAGAGGTCACTACGCACTGTTTAAACGATATGACACAGTGGTATGCTGCCAGGGCGGACTCGTGCGGTGAATTATCAGAGTAGTTAGAGAGAATGTGTGCTCAGCGTAACGCAAGTCGGGGATCAGTAAGGACCCACAATATCACGCCTTTTCCTTTCCTCCTCATCACTTCATCATCATTCGCAGTGGAAACACGCTCGTGTGCGCTGTCAGCGGTTCCGGTGAGCTGTCCGGATTGGGATACTTCATCTGCGTCTTCAAATCCATTTCGTCATCACTTTCATCCGCGAGGTGCTGAAAGAGCGCTTGTCTGGCTGCCGTTTGCTTAGCCCGCAGTGTCAGGGCGACCGTCGCCTTGAGCTCTTGAGCTTTCGACGATACCGAGCTTCTTTGCATCGATCCTGCGGTCTGCGAATCGCGCGCTTGAGCGTTAGATGCGCATCTGTTCGCAGACGCTTCTCTTTCTGCGTCGTCACTCGTCCCCTTGGTGTCGATGACGGATGCACTGCCCTCTGGAGTACGATCCTAGTGGTGAGCTCACGTGCAAAGGCTCCCCCTGGAGCTGCTTGATGTATTGATGGAAAATTGTGAACTGAACGACCAAACTAGACTGCTCCTACTCGTTCTTCGCTGCACTTGCTCGCCAACGCCTGGGGCCTCCCATACTGCCTGGGGTCATCCGTGGGCTGATAGTGGTCCAGTGGCGGTCCAAATCTCAGCCTTCATTTGGTTGATCACTTGACATGCATTCATCGTGCTGGTCCCTCGATGACCAGAGATGGCGCCCTTGGCGCTCATCTTCCAACAGCATCCAGCTGCATATTTTGTGCGGACGAATGCCACGGCGAACCGTCATCCATTCATCACCGTCACGTTGGTTTGCAGTTTAACCAACGGGCGTCACCGTATTCGCACTCTCTCCGGCGCTGCGTCTTCAGCTGTCGCTGGGCATGGGGATGAGGCTGCACCGCGTCCTGCAGAGCACGATTTTTTCACCGCCCAACCTGGTGACTCGGTCTCCTTCTTAGGCTGTAGAATCATTGTTCGTCGCTGCTGGCGGGACCTCGGCAGTCGTTTCAGCACTCGTTCAAGTTCCAGGACCTGACCAGCAGGGAATGGGCGTGGTTTGGCGTCTGCAACCTTCGTCTCCTTGCACGCACTTTGAAGGAGACGGGAGCTATGACAAAATCTACATGGCGGCAAACGATACTTGCGGTGGTGGTGCACACAAACTTCCCAATCATTGGTACGAATCCGAATCATACCATTACGCGCTGGAAGGCATTCTTCGCTGCGAAATACGACCTGCCACTGCTGCCGGGAATACATTTCACCAGCGTAGGATACTGGCAGGACCTTCAGTACTTGACCATTGGTGATTTCGATGAGCGCACAGTTGGTCGACTGGCCAGTGCTGAGGTAGTGCGTAGTGCGGTGAAGAGGAAGGTTGCGCATCACAAGCGACACGATGATGGGGTTCGTGGTGGTGGCGGTGGTAGAATCCAGTATGGTGCGGAGCTGGATCATGGATTGTGCGTGTGTGGGTGTAGATGTTAGTGTTTCTAAGCGTGGGCATGCGCATTGGCTTCTGAGGCGATGTGTGTATATAGCTCCCGCAACGCATTGTGTGTATATAGCTCCCGCAACGCATTGTGCCGACAACGACCATAGCGTCGGGATGAAAGGTAGAAGCACGCCCGTCTCACTGGAAAGCAGTATCCTTGCATCATCATTCGCATCGAGGTCGTTCCATCGGGCCAACAAACTGGCTAATCCAACAAAGACTACGTGTGGCATCTGAACGAACGGTGCGTGTCGCGGAGGATACCCATCGTGCATTGGATTGGGGAAGTTGAACTTGACAAGCTTTGCAAGTTTGTGAATTGGTGTTGTGAACAAGCGTGCATCACAGGTGTGACGAATTTTCGGCCTTGGTCGTGGCGTAGCATTTCAATAAATGTTGGGACAATAGGTGTGCGTAGTGGCTACAACCCGCGGGCGTTGGTGTTCCTGCCTGGGACAGGGATGGTGTCAATGAATAAATGTTTGGGTTGCGTGGTGAGTGATGCTACGATTTCATTGTCGAGGTGGTTGTTGGCAGAGTTGTCGACACACTCACGTTGTACTTTTGGAGTAAACTCGCTAACCGGTCGCTCGAGTATTCCCATTGCGCTGGAGCGGACGTTTTGGGCGCGCAGAAAGTGCCAGTAGACATTCCATGTGTTTGAATCGGAATGGACTGTACTGATGAGGTTGGCGAGGAGTGTTGCATCGGATGTGTTGTTTCAACATGCTGGGGTACGGATACAGGAACTTGGGCGTGGTGCCACGCCAACTCCGATGATCGTCGTAAATCCGGTCGACCCACACCATATTCAGGGCCTTCCTGCACTGTCAAGTCTCGCAGTGACGTCTGCCACGCGATGGGCCTGACATCCCGGTGGACATGCCCAAGTATTCGAGGTTCTTCTTCCTGCACCTGCTGTCCGAGAGAGACCGCCCACGACACCGGCTTGATCTCAGGTGTCAATGCGCTCGTACTTGCATGCTTGACCTTTGCCACTGAAGAGTGCAGATCCAGTGCATGCCACTTGACGCGCTCCTCCTCTTCGTATTGGTTACTGGCTGAAGTCTGGTGCTGACTGCGGTTGTCAGTAGCAGTAGCTCCATTGGAAGCAATTGGATCTAGTCGCACTCCACTCGACTGTTTCTTTCGGGGCTTGGAAAGTAGAACGTTACTGGTGATTCGACGGGGCTGCGTAGTGTTGTTTGGTATCGAATGCGGTGGCAGTGGCAAGCGTTTGGGCTTAGCTCCTCGCACCATTGGAGTCAGGTCTTGCGCGTAGCACTGCAGCGATGCTAGTTTGTTCTTAATCACCTCTTGCAGCCCCGCTGGCTTTGCCGGTGCTTTCTTGGACTCAGGCACGTCAATGCCCGGAAGAGCACTCCCACCACTTTTCTTTATCTCGTCTTTGTGTTTTTGCACTCTCAATGCCATCGCAGGTCTTGGCGCTACAGGGAGATCTGTCTTAATCGCAGGCTTTTTCTTCTTCCTCTTTGGCTTCCGTTTTTCATCAGTGTCTGTCGAGTGTGGGTCGGCAGTGTTATCCCGTCCAGTTTCCTGACCGTCCAAAAACCGTTGAAGCTTGAGTTCTTCCTCCTGTCGTTTCCTCGCGAACATCAGCTGTAGGTGCTTGCGGCGTTGCTTCGCAGCTTCGCGCTCAATTGCAAGTGTCTCCTGTTGCAGTCTCTTGCGCTCAACAATCTCATTTTGCTGCTGAAGAAGAAGCTCGTATTGCTGTCTCAACAACTTCAGCTGATCCTGGTATTTTGCCTCGGTCTGTACTAGCACGTTGAGCTTGGGCACTGGGGACTGCAAGGTCGGCGATGCCAATGTGGCCATTGCGCTGCGTGTCCCCAGCATGGACATGCAAGACGAGCAAAACATTTCCTCCTCCGGTGCTTGCACGTTGTTCTTTGAAGTGCTGCTTGCCGTGTTTGTGCCCAGCAATCCAAAGCAACCACAGCAGATGCCTCCTCCACCGGTGCCAACCTGCACGACAGGCGAGCACTCCAAGCGTACTTGGTCATCATCGATTTGATTCGACGCCTTGATACCAGTGTTACGAGGCCGCGTCCTCCACCAGCTTTGAATGTGCATGGCAGACAGCTCCATTTGCATGAGCACCTGATCATCACCATCCGTGCGCTCGTCGCTCCCGTCATCGTCCCTTGCACTATTGCTGCCGTTGCTGTCACTGTCCGACTCCACGTCGACAACCGAGGCGTTCGCTCCGTCTTCTTCGCGACCATCACCTTCATCCTCCATTGCCGACTCCTCGATTTCCCGAAGTCGTTCGCTGTTCATGGTCTCCACACCTCATAAGCACCTTGATCAGCGTTAGCATCAACCGCACTCCAGATGTCGCCGGAATTAGTTTGCACGACCCTAGGGCACAGGACAAAACAGGGTGAGTAGCGGCTGTTGCGCGAATGTTTTTGAACTGATGGGATGGCGCAAACATTGCCTCATTCGCAGTTCTTGGTCCACGAGAAAGCAACACCCTGCTGTCATCACCGTGCATGTGGCCAAAGCAAATTATCAACGCCACTTGCTTGAAGCCTCAGAAATCATGGTTGCATCATTTAAGACGGTGTCTCAAGCCTTCGCTGCCGCTAGCCGTTCAAATACCTCATCGGCTATCTGGACGGCGACACAGCGACGTCATCTTTCTGATTAGACTTGCGACTGCCAATGTCCGGGGTGTCCCTCAGACATTAACAGTCGCGGAGCAACATCGGGCAGTCAAGTGAATCGATATATATTGATGCGTTTTCACCGTCTCCACAATTTCTTCGCGATCATTCTTGATGGCTTTCACAAACGCGCACTTCATTCATAAGAAAATACCATTACTTTACTGCTCTTTTGATAGTACCCGTTTTGCTGGAGAGAACCACCACTACCTATCACTTCCTCCGGTTCAACTCCAGAATCGACTCGTGTTGATGGTCTCGTCCAGAATTGGCCGACCAGGGCGGTACGCCACGCGCCCACCACTCTCACGCACGGCCATCCCGTCGGTTGCTGCCTTGGAAACGTGACACTGCCAGCTGACGTACAAGTTGTTGGTGTGCGTTGGCGCGCCAGACGCTTCTTGCATTTCCATCGCATGTGCCAGTTGGCCGTCGTTGTCGGACTGGAACGGCATCAGCTCGTCCAGCATCAGCAGGTCGCGTTCCTCGCGCACAGCCCACACAACGTGGAACTGCGGTGTCTCGGTCATAGCACCTCTTTCCATGGTACCTCCATGCCGCTGGTTCAACAGACTGATCATCGGTGTGATACCGACATCGCCCGCCACCAAAATCACCACGTCGTAGTCGTCCACGTCCACGGCGGTTCGACCGAATGGCCCACACA
>NSDO01000123.1:201920-218650 GCA_002286825.1 Lagenidium giganteum
AAGGACGGCGTGCGCGCCGATCCAGAAAAGGTCCGTGCAGTGGCGGACTGGCCCGTGCCGGCTGATGCCAAGGGCCTGCGTACGTGGTTGGGTCTGGCCAACTACTTGCATCGATACGCGGCCAACTACGCAGCGTTGGCCAAGCCGTTGAGCGATTTGCTCAAGAAAGATGCAGAATGGCATTGGGGCRGCGTCGAGCAGGACGCCTTCGATCGCATCAAAGCGAGCCTCATGCAAGCGCCAATATTGGCGCTACCCGACCACTCGAGGTCGTTCCGCGTCGTGTGTGACGCTTCGGACTTTGCCATTGGCTGCGCACTCATGCAGCCAGACTCTGACGGTCGAGATCGCGTGATCTCTTATCAGAGCAGCCAGCTGAAGGCTGTCGAGGTGAACTACCCCGTACACGACAAGGAACGCCTTGCTATCAAGTACGCCTTGATGAAGTTCCGTGTGCACTTACTGGACGGACGCCCATTTGTGGTCTATACCGACCACGCATCGTTGCGCACTGCAACCAAATCGCCACACCTCTCGCAGAGGATGGCATGATGGCTTGCGTTCTTTGCCGAATACAACGTCAGCGTCGAGTACAAGCCTGGTAAGGCGAATGTTCTTGCCGACGCGCTGTCGCGTCGACCCGACATGGAGCCGGTCTCCCGACCTGTGCTCAAGGTTGCAGTGTCCGTGTTGCGCTTGTTGCGCAATGTTGACGATGGCCACGTCGAGTTGGCACGTGCTGTCGTCAGTGGCGTCACGACACCATTGCGCGACGCGATTATCGCCGCTTACGCACTCGACGAGGAGTGCTCAGCGATGATCAGGTTCATCCGTGGCGAGAGCCCTCAGCTCTCACCGGCGATCAAGGCGAAAATCATGAGATTTTCGTACGCCGAAGATCTGCTGTGGTATCAGCTAGCAGATGGCGAGCATCTGCGTGTCGTTGTTCCCAACGACGCTGATCTGCGCGAGCAGATATTGGCCGAGCACCGCGACGTGCCACATGCGGGCCACCTCGGCCGTGAGAAATCATTTCTCAGCGTGACCCGGCACTTTTGGTGGCCCCACTTATTCAAGTGGGTGACGAACTACGTGCGTTCGTGTGAGCAATGTCAGCGGGTGAAGCCTGCACCAAGCAGTAGGCGCCGCTACACCCATTGCCAATCTCGTCGGATTGTTGGAAGTCCATCAGTATGGACTTCATCTTCGGATACCCAGCCGATGCATTCGGCCGCACGGGTATCGTGGTCTTTGTTGACCGCCTGAGCAAGATGGTGCATCTTGCAGCGGTCAAAGCCAGTGTGTCTGGCAAGCAGACAGCGGTGCTCTTCATCGAGCACGTTTTCCGTCTGCACGGAATGCCTCGCTCCATCGTGAGCGACCGAGATCGTCGCTTCACCGGTGCCTTTTGGCGTGAGCTGTTCGCTCACCTTGGCACCAGCTTGGATATGTCAACGACTGACCATACGCAGTCTGATGGTCAGACTGAGCGCGTCAACCGGGTGGTTGAAGATGTGCTCCGTGCACACTGTGCGGAGGATCCGCGGACGTGGAGCTCCCTGCTCCCGCTGGTCGAGTTCGCGCTCAATAATGCGACCCACTCGTCACATGGATACACGCCATTCTATGTGAATGGCTTGCGGCACCCGTATGTGCCGACGTCTTTGCTGGACGTAAGTCCAACCTCAAGTGGGGGAGGGATCGAGTCTCGAAGACTCTCCGGTGATCAGAATGATCACAATGATGACAGTGATCGCAGTGATCACGACAACAACAGTGTAGTAGCCGACCACGAGTCTACGCGACTCAACGGTGATCGAGGCGATTACTCCGTATCGGCTCGCACTAAGCGAGAAATGGCTGAAGCCAAGGACAGTGCGTGAGCAGATTGTGTTGGCACAGGCCAAACAGAAACGCTACGCTGATCGCGTAGGAAGACGAAACGAACACTCGTATAATGTGGGAGATAAGGTGTTATTATCATCTAAGAATATCCCTACACATGCAATCACTAACGTGCAATCGGCAAAGCTACTGCCGAGATGGATTGGACCCTACACGGTCCAAGCGCGCATTGGCGATGAGAACTATCGCCTGGACATCCCGTCCACAATGAAGCTCCACCCAACCTTTTACGTTGGGCTGCTGAAGCCATACGTAGACCCGGAGTCTACTCCGCTGGAGCCGGTGGGTCGTTCGATCCCGGCTGCGGACGAGGTGAGCTCTCCGCGAGCTCCAAAACACGGGATGGCTCCATCATCCGAGGAGGCATTGGAGCCTCTGCCGAGCGTGTCGGTACACGAGGCACCTCGGCTCGAGCAAGCTCATTGGCGTACGCCGGGTACGGCGCCCACGGTGGCACCACGCTCTGACGCTGCAGGGCATGATGGAGATGACGATTCTCCTCACGATAACGTGCAACGTCCTGTTGCAGACGTTCGAGATCAGTCTCGAGGCGAAAGGTTCGCCGATACACGTCATCGTGCAGAATGCGAAGGCGCCCTTCGCCCTTCTCGTCAAAGGTCCACTCCTCGACCTTCTGAAGACGAGAATCGAGACGAGTGCTCTCGTCCAACAGAGTTATCGTCCGACGACGAAATCGACCCACCGTCGCGGCCACGGCCTCGCCCCACCGCCGTGGGCACTCGCAGTCGGAAGTCCGACACGAGGGATACTCCTCGGCCCACTCGTAGGAGACGGGCCCCTCCATCCCTCCTTGACAGCGCACAGGAGCGGCGCTGGGTTGTTGACCGACTGCTCGGTCAGAGAGGACAGGCCCCGCATCGCCACTTCCTCGTGAAGTNCCTTGACAGCGCACAGGAGCGGCGCTGGGTTGTTGACCGACTGCTCGGTCAGAGAGGACAGGCCCCGCATCGCCACTTCCTCGTGAAGTGGAAAGGTTTCTCGATGGACGAGAGTACGTGGGAGCCTGAGGGCCAGCTTCGCGCGGACGTRCCRGACGTCCTTCGTCGCTTTCTCGCGGCACGAGCTGGCGCTCACAGGCAATAGTCCATGCGGAGGCGGAGTCCTCCTTGAGCGCGCGCTGCAGGAGGTACACATCGACGTGTGCCCGAGCGCGCGCATCAGCGTATTGAAACATACGCGAACGAGTGACAAGTTTGTCACTGCTTGGCTGCATTTCGCGCAGCCGTTCCCACGTGTGGAACGCTTGCTCATATTGAGCCATGGTTTCGTTCTCAGAGAGAACATACGGGGTGCGGAGTCGTTTGACTCGCTGCGTCCGCTCGGGCTTTCTCATGCCCTTTTGCTTGAGGCGCTCTTTGCGCCACTGTTCACGCGAATAGCGATGATTGAGTATCGCAAGCGTGGGTGGCTCGGTCACCCCTGGCGTCATCGGCTCGATGACGGGTCCTCTTGGCTGTTCGGCCTCGACCCTGGCAAGCCAGCCAAGGGCTTCCTCGCCGGCCATGTCCTCCGGCGGAGTACTAGTGGTAGTGGCGGTGGCAAACCGCCCAGGAGATGGTGGTGGCGTCGGCTCACCCGCTTCGGAGGCCTCGTCCTCCAGCATGCCCTCCAGGAGTTCATCGTCGAACTCGACGGCAGGATGAGCTACTGTCCTTAGGTCCACATCAGGGACCGGCGGACGCCTTCTCCCTTTGGCGCTCAGTGTCGCCTTCTCCGGAGATGGCGCCGCAGTGCGAGGCTTCGCACGCTTCGACGGAGTCTTGACCGCCGGGCTGGCGTTCCCGTCAGACTCGGCGCTCGACTCATCGTCGGAGCCAAACAAGGCCAAAGCCGTGGCCGACTTCTTGGCTTTGGCGGCACGCTTGGTTCCAGCAGGAACACTCGGCCTGCCGCCCGCCGTCGCTTTGGTGACAGCAGGTCCGCTGTCTTTGCCACGAGCAGTGGCTCGTGGCGTGTCGGGGACATCACTAGTCCCCTCTCGACCCGCGGTGGCATCCTGCGATGCCGGGACATCCTCTGATGTCCGTGCGTCGTGCGACGCGCTCTTCTTCGTCGACTTCTTCACGGTCATATTGCCTTTGACCTTGCCGACCGCGTTTGCACGACTGCCACAGTTGGTGGCTTAAGATCCCCGTCGCGTGACCCCTGAAGTATGTGGTCACTTCTATTTGGGCTCACACGTAATGGTGTGTTCGCACGCTAAGTGGGGGAGGCTGTAACGAATGTTACACATTTGGGTTGATCACACATGTGATCGAAGGTGTTCTTTACATTTGTTGTCGAACACCACTATTGTTTGGTTGTTGACAATTGTTGTTGAACACACAAGATGTCAAGAATTGCATTGTTTGCAATTAAAGATGTGTCGTTTAAAATACGGCGTCCCGAAGGGCCAACTTGATGTTATCAGCCAATGAGAGCTGAGATGCATATTAATGACCAATCGGGTCTGTATATTTTAAGGGTCGCTAGAGCAGTTAGGAAACTCCTGCGCCCTTTGGTGCTCTCCTCTAAGGGAGTAATAAATCACTTCTGCATCTGCAATCCTTTGCAAACTTCTTGCCCTCACTGCGGAGGGCCGGAGCAACCACTTTGCTCTAAGGCACAGAGCAACCGCCCGTGGTTGCGTGGAAGTCAACGCTTCCTATTGTGCTTTTGTGCTGTGTGACGTGCCTTGTCACAGTATTGGTCACGGCAAATTTACAATGATAGACTTGAAATCTTTGTCAGAGAATCGTTTTTGTTCATGTAGGTCAACTGTGATTAACTTGAGTTCACGAATCAGCTCAGGAGTTTTGTTTTCTAGTGCAAGCTCTCCACGAAGCTTGTTGAACTCTGCAATGAGACGTTTGTTTGGATCTTCTAAGACGCTCTTATCATTGTAGTACAAATGAGTAAGCTTCAACACCTTGACGAATAGATCTTTATCGGAATGGGACAGGGAGTTAGTTATACAACTGCTGGTTGATATTATCATCGAAAGTCAATTTCTTCATTAACTTCGTCAATTTTTTTTTCTGATCCGATGCTTATTCTTAGCCGAGGTTATGTTATTGTGCTTCAGATTCAACACATTATTGTGAAGGTCCGCTAAGCGATTAAATTTACTTCCAATAGGTCAGTATCCGAATTTTGATGCTCCAACAGCTTCTCTAAGATTCTTAGTTCCATTGACGCCAGCTCCCATCAATCCTCTGCCTCAAAGATTTAGTTTTGCAAAACCAATCTCTTCACCTCGATATGGCCGTAACGATCCTTCATTAACTTTTAGTTTCTTCTTTTCTTCAATTTCGGGTGTTGTGTCATTATAGAACGATTTTCCTTGATCTCGTTTATCTGTTTGCTCCGGTGTTGTTAACGCTGATGGATCCTCAATAGCGGGAAGGTCTCGCCGTGCACGTGCATTTAACTCATGTGCTTCTTCATGTGTTATGAGCGTTCCAGACTCTCGAATTTCCTTGACCTCTTGTGCATATAGGTTATTGTTCGATATTCTCACACCAGGTTCAATAGAGTGTTTGATTGCTATCATCGTAAATATTGGGTCCACTCCTCGTGATGCGTCTCGAGAAGCGACTGTATTTTCTTCGAGATTGACGTCTTCCCGTTCCGACGTTTGTGAAGCTTACCATTCTTGATAACAAAGAGAATCTTGTCAGAAACGGTGCTGAAGTTAGTTGCAGCAGGCGTTTCTTCTACTCCCATCTTCTGCATATATTCTCGCAATGCTTGTGGTGTATTCATATTGGATCGAATATTTTTACTGGCCATCTCAGACACAGAAGACGGCACAGTTCCATATCGCTGCAAGCCCCGCCGTCATACGCCTCTGCAGAGTGCGTTCCTACGTGAATACACCAAGGAGCTGGAAGTCTTTTTGCTCATCCGCAAGAATATCAGCTCGCGTTGGGCGTGCCCGGCACTTCCAGTTCGCAAGCCTGGCTCGCAAGACGCCTTCAGAATCACCATTGACTACCGCCCTGTCAACTGTGTGACGGTGCCTGTGGCTGGCACCATGCCCAACCTCTGTTGTTACCGCGTCAGTGAAGGGAGCGTGCGGTTTTGCGGAGTTTGATCTCGCCAGACTTAATGAGAAGTCAAGTCCTTCGTGGCAGGATGCCTGCTATCCGTCACGTGAAGGGCCCAATGCAACTCCCCAGGCCCTATGGACCTCGTTTCGTTGCAACACGACGCAATGAAGCCCTACATTGATATTACTTGTGGCTCGGATATGGTTTTGGTGACGCACGTTACGTGCTTGTGTTAAAGGACGCACTCTCTCACTTCTGCGAGCTGTTCCCAACGGCAGCACCGACGGCGATGGCCGTTGCCGATTGTCTGCTCGAGTGGGTGAAACGATACGGCTCTCCTGACATCCTCATCTCTGATCAAGGCACGCATTTTCGAAACCAGATGCTGTCGCTACTGTGTGGTCGCCTCAAAATTGAGCAACGTTTTACGCCGGTATACATGCCATGGCTAAACGGCACGGTTGAACGCCTGAACAAGGACATCATTCAAGTCCTTCGTGCTTTGCTGATTGAGTATCAGTTGGACCATCATGAGTGGCCATATCTTCTTCCAGTGGTGCAATCCTGCCTGAATCACACACCTGTTGCCTCACTTGCAAACAAGGCGCCCGTCAATGTGTTCACCGGGCTCCCCGCGTCGTCGGCACTTGACACAGTGATTTGCAAGGGGGAAATGAGCGAGCCTGTCCAGTCGACCGCGATCTTGGAGCACGTGGCTAAGATGCGATCGTCATTAGCGAACATGCACAAGGAGTGTGTGTGTTCAGTGAAGTATATTACGTCGTAAGACCTAATACCTGCCATGGAGATACTTCCAGTTAATCCGGAACGCTGCCTGAATACTCCATCTAGCGAGCGATATCTGCTCTCACGAGGCTTGATACTTTACGGTGTAGCGGTGTTGACGGATGAGTAGTCGTAGTGGATCCGCAAGCATCCATAGCCCAATTAGCCGCTGCGTCTGCCGATTTGTTAAATGCTCGAGGGACATGATGCCAGGCAACTCGAGCGATTGGGAYGGCGAGTTCCAGAATTTCGTGGTGCAGGCATTTCAAATGCGGTGCTTTCGGTTCGCGWAGGTCTTGAAAAAGGCGGATGATCAATTGACTGTCTCCGATGACATCCAAGGACATGACGGCGTGATCTGCGGCAGCCYTGAYACCGTCGCGGARAGCGRTGTATTCGGCGACATTGTTTGTGGTCGGGGACGGCAGATATTTGGAGCCAATYCAGCRGATCTCCGCTTGGTTTGGATCCSCTTGAWTGAGKATCGCTCCTGCGCCACCAGGTCCTGGGTTCCCTCGAGCCCCACCGTCAAAGTAAAGAAGCCATTGGWTAGTAGTCGGCAAGCCATCCATAGGTTCAATGCTCATGTGAAGATAGAGGAGTCGAGCCCCGTMGCCATAGCGGTCTTTGAGAGCCCAKRCATACGCTTCYAGCTTGGACGAGCAACCGTRCACTGCCTGCTGACAGGATATGCTTYGGCCAGCTAAAMCKGCTACTCGCGTGCAGTAAATATGGTGATAGGTGACCAGAAGTTCCCCTGTCCATGCCAAATCCAATATCTCGCGTAGCTGGTTATGGTCGGTATCATGGAGTCTGCATGCCTCGGAATACCAGCCCGGGGGGGAGTCTTTGTGGTTGCCACGTCTCAAAAGCCTTGGCCTTCTCAGCACGTGATATCCATCCAAATAGACCGCGCCATCTCTCCCATATCAAATCCCAAGCTCCGACCGCGATCGGGCATGTCCCCATGACATGATCGGTATCTGCATGCACTTCAGAGCACGTCGGATGAGGGCAAACGGGTCGAGTATGTGTCGCTACACAGTAATTCAATCGCTGTAACTTTAACCGAGTGTAAGTAAGTCTCTCCCCAGCTGTGGCCATCTTGTGATTATGGATGCGTTGCCAGGACACTTCACCGAAGTCCACCGACGGAGGTTGCGCTACCAAGGATAGGTCGTGACGTTTGATCATCCTGAAAGTTGCTGGGACTGGTACTTTGCTGGTGTACAATTGGCACTCTTGTGTCAAGGCTGGGTGATTGGCAGCGGTATAGCCGGGCGCTTTCGATGTGATCAGTGCCGGCATTTGCCCTGCGTGTTCAATGATACATTCATCCATTTCATCAAAGTGCACGAAGACGTTGGTTGCGTTGACACACACAGTCGCTTGAATGTTGGCCGGCAGAGGAGTGAGCAACAGTTCTTGTGGAGGTTTGGGTCGAAAAAGCACTCGTGGGTAGCATGCAATCAAGCAGATAACAAGATGCTTGGACTGCGCGGCGGCTTTGTTTCCCATCGGATAGCGCGCACTTACTGGCTGGAACACAATGTGGCCAGCTCCTTCCCATCACCAAGTCAGCAAATCTTCCAGGACAGTCGAGGAGCCCAGAGCAAGGATATCCGGTTTTTCATGGCAGTGCCGTTGGTGTTCAACAAGAAAGCTCCATAATCCACAGCACACTTGCTAATCCAGTCGAGGTTGCACAGACCATGAATCGAATCTGATAGATGCTTCACTTCCTGCAATGCACTCAACGACTGGGTCGCTTGCACGTGAAACTCAGCTTGGCGCCAGCACAGATTAGCTATCGGTTCGCGGTGGAGTTCGTCCATCGCCCTTCGGATGGCTACTACTTCGTCGGCTCTACGTGGACAAGCGTGGAGTCGCGAAATTGCCAACATACCCGTGGCGTACAGCGTGGCCATGCAACGTGGCTTCTTCTCGATTCGAGCGGGTTGCGAAATGCGATCTGTTGGGATCTGTACAGTCAACGGAGTGCGTGTTGCAGGTGGACGATGCAGCTGGCGATGCGTAGTTGCTGCTGCCATTGCAATCAGTTCCTGCGATACACTCGGGATAGCCAAACCACCTTGTTGAATGTCCAACGACGCTTGTGCTGCGTTGAGCCAGCTCCTGGTTCGCTCGGTCGTGTCAAACCGTGCGTTCCAGACGAATGTGGAGATGAATTTCTGGAGGAGTGCGATTCGCTGGGGAGATGGCCACAGATGGCGACACACGAATCGGAGCTTGGGCATAGCGATGGCTTGAGCCAAGCGAGCCCGCTGGAACATGCACAAGGAGATTCAGGTGTCAAGGATCGGCAACGACGCACCGCGATCTCCAACCACAATGAGCGCCCGTGCAATTTTGATGTTGGAGACTACGTCCTATGGTCGAGGATTGACAAGCGTCTCACCCCGAGCAAGTTGTTAGCTCGCTGCATTGGGCCGTTCATGATAGTCAAGGCAAACCCCCACTCCTTCGTGGTGAAGAACCTTCTCACCGGCTCTGAACACGAAGTACATAATTCCAGGCTCAAGCTGTACGCCGACCGTCATTTGGACGTCACCCAAGCGATCAGCGAATTCATTTCCCAGCAGGGAATCAAGCTGGCTGTTCGTGAATTTCAAAGCCATCGGTTAAACGAAGAAACACCAAGGTGGGAAGTGCTCGTGTCATGGGATAGCCTGGAAGAAATCGAGAACTCCTGGGAACCAGTCACCACCCTCAAGGCAGATGTCCCCGGAACTACTCCGACAATACGCAGCGAGTCCAAGACCCTGCCTTTAGGGAAGCCCTTCAATAGCGCCGTGGTTCTTGCCATGAGGAGCGATGTTGCGGACCAAGGACATCGTCGACAACACACAAGCGCAGTCCCATTGGCATGTGTGCACGGTGTGCGTGCCAACAGTGCGCCAAGCGTACGACGCGCGTGCCTCACGCGTGTTCAAGCAGTCGGGGCACGCGTCGGCGCGTCCTGCTTGTTTGGGGACTTTCAGGTCCATGCATGTCGGTGCTTAAGAGCATTAATAAACTTGCCTCTTACTGAGCAATCCGGATCGTCTCCACAGATACCCAATGCGCTTGGGGGCCTGCAGGATCGCAAACACAAACCAGACGATTGACAGCACGCGGTGAGTCACGTAGAAGACGCCAAAGAAGCGACGACGCACCACGTCGTTCGACAACACCGTCACGGCCACAAAGCACATGACGCTACAAGCGTGCCCTCGCGAAGTGGCTCCTTCCTCCAGATCCTCCAGACGCAGCAATGCCATTCGCGGATTATCCCGTCGCAGCAGCGCTGACAGCAGTCAGGAACAGGCTACACTCGTTACCCCACGTGGCGGCAACGGAACGTCAGCAGTGGCATCGCCTCAAGGCGGGCAAATGGCCAAAGTGAAACCATCTCGATGTCGATGACGGCAGACATTAGAAGCTCCAGGTGTTCTTTCTCCGGCAAGACACGTGTTGCGCCTACCGCCACTCGCTGAGCGACCCATATCACCAGGCATGGGACTGTATCATGGCAAAAACAGCTTGGGCCACTCTGCGGCGAACGTGGGAGGCGGTCTTTGGGCTGCTCTCAACACACAAACGGTGCACAGCCATCTTTGCGCTCCGATTACCGGCCAGCGTCGTTCTTCCATCGCCAGAACCTAGGTCGGCCCGACATGACACCGTCAAGACAACCCAATTTGAGGAATACCACGCCTACCTCCTCCATCTCTGAATCACGGATGTCATGGCCACCTTACTCTCCATCTGGCGGCGCCACTGGACACCGACGGCGGCGGCGTCCAACCCATGGCAAGCTCAAGCAGCTCTCCGCACTGTACTGCGGCTTCGGCGAGAGCAACATTTCCTTCTGCTCGACAACACGAGGCTCGTGGTCCACATCCATGGTCTCATCCCCCTCCGCGACGATGCCAGCGCCGTGCAACGAGAAACTCGCTGTCTTCCCCTTGAACGACCGGTTGCCAAGGGGATTCAACGAGTGGTTGAACGAGTTCATAGAGGGAACTCAGTTTACCTCAGACACCAAATACATGTTATACTGCAGGGAATGACCTCTGGTGTGCATTTGCATTCACCTAGATTGCGTTTCTGTTCACAGCCCCACTCAATCTGGAATACATGGAGGCTAGCAGGTGCAAAATTACAGAAAAAAAATACCTGTCGTTCGACACCCGAGCGACCTACGACCGGATGCGTCTGACAATTGTCGGAGGATTTCGATTCATCGCAATGAACCAACACGTTTTAAACAGGCGATTTGTATGGAACGGCATCAATCGCGTTTTTACGGAAATCTTTCGACTGTTGTCGAACGGCCGCGCGAGGCGGTGACCGCACAGAGGAGGCGATCGCGCAAGTCGCATCAAGTAGCAACCGCAGCATTGAAACAGCGACGATCAGTGCAGCAGACGTCAGGGAGTCACGCGAAAGGCATACGCAAATAACATCGACGTGATCAACAAGTGGATTCGCAGCACTCAAGCCAGCCCAGAGCACTTCTTCGACGCCAACGGAGCTCTCGACGTGCCCGTGCACTTCAAAGCGTTTCTGCTACATTGCACGAATGATAAAGAGCACGAGGTGCGTGTGACGACGCTGAGCGGGTATCGAAGTGCAATTAAGCACCTGCACCGGACCCGAAGACTCCCAATCCCGCCAGAGTACAACGACGACATCAAGAAGTTGTTTTCTGGTTTGAAGAGGATGGAAGCAGAGCGTGTTCAGTCTGGTTCGGCAGTGAGTCGCACGAAGAAACCGCTGAACTACTCGAAGTACGCCATGTTGTATGAGCATACGCTTCGGCGGCATGATGGTGGTTTTGCGCACTTGTTTTTGGCAATTCAATGGAATTTGATGTGTCGCTCGAAATCTGTGCGGGCTTTGGACACGTCTCACATCACATACGCGGATGACAGTATCGGTTGTGCTTCCACAAAACAAAGACCAATCAAGATGGAGATGGGAAGAAAGACCCAAGGCATATCTACGCCACCCCAATGAGTCCGGTGACTTGTTGGGTGACTGCACTTGGGGTGTACCTGGCGTGCAACCCAGGTCAAAGCCCTGGTCAGCTTTTTCCAGGCTCGAACCAAAAGGGCCGCTTTGGGAAAGTGATGCTGAGAGCGCTCAAATCCGACGGCGTCGCCGACAAGCACTATGGGACCCATTCTGTKCGCAAGGGTGCGGCTACATTTRTSTGTGGTGGATCAACAGCTGGMCCAACCATAGTAAGCGTTTGTCTACGCTGCGGTTGGACCGTTGGGGGCGTTCAGGATCGCTACTTGCAGAATGAGTCGGCTGGGGACCAGTACGTGGGACGTGTTGTGGCAGGACTGCCAATCAACAGCCCCCCCGTTTTCGACGCCCCCACCCCATTTTGGCAAACATTCGTTGGTTCCAGCCTGGCGCGCATGTTCCCAAATCTTGCATCCGACGAGGAAATGTCCCGTGTGCTCTGCCTCTGCCTCGCATCCTTCGYTTTCCACTCCGAGTGGCTAGCCCGAGTTCTTCCGTCGGGGCATCAGCTGCTCCAGTCCCACATTTTTCGTGAGGTATCCGTGCTGGATCAGCTACGCTCTATGGTGTCAACCCGCGAGTCGCCATCAATGAAGTGCACAGGCATACCACCGTTCGTGCAATTGTAACAGGGCCAGGAAACCATACACACGGCTGTGCTTGAGATGCCAGATGTACTGGTCGACAAAATGTCCACGTTGATCGACGAGAAAGGTGTGCAAGCAGGTGACATCACTCACGACCTGCTGAAGAAGACCATCAAGGACTTGATTGAGGATGTGCAGTCGTCAGCTTCGCCCACGTCGCATGATGAAGAACCGAGCGATCACCAATCAACATTGAAGATCCACACGTGGGGTGGAGGATTGCACATACTGCCCGAGGACTTCGATTTTCCACGGGTGGATCTACTCACAGCGTGGAAGCTGTGGTGGCTTCGAAACGAGGAGAAGCGCCACCCTCCGTACAAGAGCATTCACAGTAAAGACTTGGCGATGCGCGCGAAGCAGAAGTTGTCAGACTGGAGGATGATGAAGCATCTAACCCAGTGTGTTGAAAGCACGACAGGACAGCCTGTTCCTGGTAATTTGACCGAGAGCAAAGCAGAGGAGTTGTACAATGCTGCCTCACGGCACCTGCTACACTGTACTATCTTCTCTCACGGAGAAGCGCCAACGCCGAGAAACTCAGTTGAAGTTGGCCACCGCTCTGCGTCTCGTGCGCGAGGCTAAACACCAGCGTGCTTCCAACTAAGTGCAGTACACTAAATTTTGCATAACACGGACAATCATTGGCAATCATTGCACTGCCGACCACCCGGAATCTGGTCGAACGATTTCTGAACACAATTGATTGTGTCTTTGATGTTCATTTTATGTTTCGGCTGTGGTCAATAAAGAAAATACATCACAGAAATTTTAATGTGGGCCAACGTGGGCCATTGGTGTCGTGTTGGAGCTCGAAAAGGAGCCGCTCGGAGCTCATTCCAGCTTTTGCTCCGAAGTGCACACAAGACCCCAAGTTGCTGACCAGTGCCAATGTCCTTCTCATTCCACTCCAAGGAGAGGCTTTGAAACGGAGGGTTCGGCACGTTCCCTTTGTTGACAGAAGGTCGCTCAGTGTACGCGCTCCTCTTGTACAAAATGATACCGAATATCAATATGCTTTGATCTCATGGAGCTCAGGGTTGTATGCTAGTTTGATGCAGCTTTAATTGTCCTCATACACAATGATTGAATCCTTGCTTTCTAGCTTGATCTCTTTGAGAATAAAATCAATTCTTGCATGCCGTGACACAAGGCAATGTATTCTGCTTCTGTTGTTGATAGAACCACCGTGTGGTGTTTCCTTGAGCACCAGGAGATTGAGCTTCCGCAGAACATCGTGATGTATCCTCCGACTGAGCGTCTACTGTCCGCGCAGCTAGCGTAGTCTGAGTCCGTGTAAGCACTGAGGTACTGCGTTTTGTTGAATAGCTCCACGTTGGCTTGTCCTCCAAGTGTGATGCCATAGTTTGTGGTTCCTTTGAGGTATCCAATGCCTCTTTTGACTGCTGGCCAGTGTTGTTTGCCAGGATTCTCGAGGAATTGACTTACTTCTCGAATGAAATAGGCTAGATCGGGTCGGCTACCCCCATCATTAAGTACATGAAACGCCCACCTGCTTCGCGGTATGGTACCGTGCGCATGTATTCCTGCTCTTCTTTGGTTTGAGCGCACATGTCTTTGGTTAGCATGTGTTCAAACGCTGTTGGCGTTGGTGCTGGATGCGCGTCGAGGAAACTGAACTTCTCAAGCAATGTTCGCGTCGAGGAAATTGAACTTCTCAAGCACGGTTCTAGCATACTTTGCTTGATGAATGAAGATAGTGCGACGCTTTCTGTGTCGCACAATTGATCAACCCAGTAGGTACTTCACCCCCCCCAAATCAGACATCTTAAAGCGCTGCTTGAGGACTGATTTGACTTGTTGGACCTGGGCAAAGATCGGTGCAATGATCAGCAAGTCGTCGACATAGACTGTGATGTCGCATTTAGCTCTAAGCATGCATCCAACGAAGATACAGCGATATTTGATCAGCCTTTTAAAGTTCAGGCTTTCCAGAAATGCATAAAGAGTTTGATACCATACTCGAGGTGCTTGGTTTAGGCCGTGTGGGCTCTTGTGCAGTTTGCCAACGAGGTGTTCCTTGCCAGGGACGATGAAGCCGTGTGGCTGCTCCACGTAGATTTCCTCGTCCAAGAAGCCATTCAGGAAGGCAGTATTCTAGCAATGCTGCGATGGGAGCAGAAGGCGAAGCATATCCATTCGAATGACCTGTGCGAAAATCTCATCGTAATCGACTCCAAACTGTTGCAGAAAGCCTTTGATCACAAGACTAGCATTGAAGCGGTCAATGTCGCCATCACCATAGTAATTGATTACCCATACCCATCTATTTTGCAAAACCCTTCGACCTTTTGGTCCAGGAACCACCGACCATGTCTTGTTCCTCATCAAGGATTTGAACTCTGACTCCGCTACAAGCAGGCAATCTGCTGCATGTGGTGAATCCATTTCCTCTTTGTAGGTTTTTGGTTCAGGAATATGCCGCACTGCTAATAGCGAATGGGCTTCACGAGCAAGCTGATCAGCTTGGATCTCATCCAGCTTTTGTGCGGATCCTCTTTGCATCAAGTTATCCCACAGCACTTGCTTTGGATTTGGTTGTTGGGTATCCTTGGGCGGACGAGATGCATCATTGTCCAACCTAGCTTTCTTCATGGGGTGGCCGCCCGCCACATCTGCTAGGTTTGCAAAGCTAGTGAAGTTTGGTGTCCTCTTGAAAACACGTACTGTAAGCGGAAGAGGTTGTGTACGGATGGTAGGTGGCAGAGCATCATGTTCCGGTTCAGAGAACGCCGGAGCGGGTTTGTCCTTTTTGAGAAATTGAAGCTCGGGGAAATGATCTTCCTGAAATGTGACGTCCCGACTGTAAATGATCTGTGCTGTCTTGATATTCAGCAGGCGATAACCTCGTTTCATCGTGGGAATGCCGACATACATTGCCTCCGTAGCTCTAGCTTCTCGTTTGTCTCGATGGACTTCATTCACACGCACATATGCTGCACAACCAAACACTTTGAATGACTCTATGGTGGGTTTGCGATCGTCCCACAGCTCGTATGGTGTGCGTCCGTTGATGATCGTGCTAGGCGTGCGGTTGATCAAGTCACAGGTGTGCATGACACATTCACCCCATAGTTGTTTGGGTAAGTCACCGTCAAGGAGGAAAGCGCGAGCCTTCTCCATGATGGTGCGCATGCGGCGCTCGGCGACACCGTTTTGTTGCGGTGTGTAAGCATTGGTGAACTGTGCGTGAGTGCCGTATTTCTCATGAATCATGCGCCCTGGTTTCTCATATTCTCTGGCGTTGTCAGAGTGCATCACCTGGACTTCCGGGTCATTGCGGTTTTGTTTGAATTCCATGTTCAGGACCTCGGATCGGCATGTGTTGATTGCAGTTTGTGGGAAGCTCTCATAGCATTCATAGAGATCGGATTTGCTTTTGATCACGTACAGGAACATGAACCGGGAATAGTCATCGATGAAGATGACAAAGTCCGGATAGTGAAGCAACAGATAAAGGACCATTCATGTCAGAGTAGACTCGTTGCAAAGGACGCGTTGCGCGTTGATGTTTATTTTTGTTAAAGGGTGCCCTGTGAGACTTTGCCTTTATGCAAGAGATGCAAATGTAATCGGACGGTGGTCCTACATTCCGGAGTGTCAGCCCTTCAATTGCTTGGGTTTGGACATGTCCTATAACAATCTAAAGTTAGGATGACCAAGTCTTTTGTGGGCGAGTAAAACAGGATCGTTCTTACCAGTGTCAGCGAGGAGCGCTTCAATCTCCTTGACAGGCTTGGCTTTGAATTGGTACAAGTCCGCCTTCTGGCCAATGTTGGCAGCGATGGAGTATCTCCTAGGCCGATAGATATCCGCAAGCTGGCGCATGAGCTTGGTATACTGAAGAGCGAGCCAACTCGTGACTGGGGCAACAATCCGTTTGGCATCATTGCAATCACGGTCCCTGAACATGACGCGATCAGCCTGACCGCCGAAGCCGCCGCTGGCACTGATCCACTGTGCAGAGTCGACTCTGGATGCACCCGCCACATGGCGTTCCAGGAGTCCTGGTTCAAGGCTATCCGTCCAAGCTCAGGCTTTATCACGGTTGGTGGCAAGAAGGAAATCCCTATTGAAGGTGTTGGCGAGATCGAACTTCACGTCACCATTACTCATGGGGAGGCCCAACGGCTCACGCTCAAGGACGTGCTATATGCACCAGGCATCCGGTTCAACCTATTCTCCGTTCCCACCACCGCCCGTGGTGTCGAGCTCAACTTCCCCAATCCAATGCACGATGGGTGTCTTCCGCGACACGCACCGTTCGTTCAGATGCTATTCT
>NSDO01000124.1:9913-30388 GCA_002286825.1 Lagenidium giganteum
AGCACCTCCTGTTCTTCGACGGCGGAAGTCGAGGCAATCCAGGGCCAGGCGGTGCTGGAGCGATCATCGTCAGCCTTCACCCCGAGATTCACGCCGTCTGGATTGGCTATCAATACGATCCTAGAATGGTCACTAACAACGCAATGGAGGCGCAGGCGCTTGAGCTTGGCCTCGGAGCTGCGGTACTCCTAGGCATCAGMGCCATCCACGTCGTTGGAGACAGTCACATGATTATCAGTCAGCATGCACTACTCCGAGCCCCTATCCAGCCCCACCTCAAGTCGGCCTACGAGAGAACGCGGAAATCTGTTTCCACCTTCCACTGCATCACATGGACACATCACTACCGAGCATACAACAAGACGGCAGATGCGGCAGTCAACCATGCACTGGACTCCAAGCAATCAAGTCTAGGGCCGCCTCACCGGAACCAACAACACATTCTCGAGCATCTCGAGCATGACGTCAACGCCTGGCAAGCAGCAAGGCACACGCAGACCCAGTCGGCYGGACGCCCTATCGGGCGTCAAGCCGCTGGGACCAATCCCGTGGTTCCACCCGGATAGCGGGATCTTCATGCAATAGTTATATGCGTAAGGTAACGCCGGCGCAATACACTCTACTACTACTACTACTACTACTACTACTACTACTAATGACGACTGCCTTGTGCAATCTCGCGGTCAAGTGGGATGCGGCCTGTTTGAGGCGTTGGTTGTGTAATATCGCTATTTCATTAGTTTGCGCACTGGCAAAGAGAACTCCCTGCTATGATCGGAACTGGCAATGGTGCTGCTGTCGTGTTTATGACAACCCATAGCGTCATATGAACTCGCAATCCTAGTATGACAGGGTGAATCGACAGCTCTCCAACATGCGCATTTGCACTGAATTGTGCAGTGACTTCGTCACATCGCAATATACAGAGTAGACTTGATGATGCAATTTTAAAGTAGTTATAGCATTGCGAGCTAAATTAAAAACCAATTTTCCTGTCAACCACCATGACGTGTGATAAGAACACAATGTGAGTTAATTAAACACTGCGCAAGACCTTTGTTGTTTGCGGGGTCTATTATGATGCGGGCGTGTGTACTCATGAGCTGGGCAATGGATCGTCAGATGTCCAGCCTGGCTTCACATTGCTATCATGCCCTTCACACCCGTATTACATAGTTCAAGTCCACAGACCTTGCGTTCTTGAGCAATCACGATGTACAGCTCCGGCGGATGGTCTAGCGCCATCATCACGCGTCGGATTTAGCTTTGCGGGGTGAAAGGCTGGGATTAAGCCCCATTGGCAACAACAACTACATTTCGTGCGGGAGCAGGTCAACATGGGGGAATGATGTTCAGCAATCGATATCAAATTTGCTGCTTTCAATGCAAAAACATTAAACCAGCCTGCACTGTCTCAGAGACAAATCGTTGCGCTGATTGCACCTCGCAGTACATCACTACTGCAGTATATGCTTCAAGTCTTCGCGGAACTGTTGTCTTCTCGTCAGTCAGGGCTTCCCACCCACTAAATAGGCCCCAGTCATCAGCAGCGTCGTAAGCTGATGCTCTTCATGCATGCCGCACATTCTTCACATCTTCGCGTTTCACTATCGGAGCTTGCAGTGTGACCTTCAAACAGAATGACAGCCTCGCATTGGGACGTGATGTAGTTGCGCTCGTCGATTAATCACTAATCGAATTTCAACGTGTGGTACTTCGGTTGGCACACAAGTCGTCAGTCAAGACCAGTCACTGAGTCGCCAAACAGGTCGCACGCACACACGTTCCCAATTGAGTGCCGACAACAATGTGTCCATCGCGACCACCCGAGTGTAGTGCGTCGAGCCGTTACCCACACGCCCGCTTAAACGCACCGTGAAGCCGTGACCGTCCGGCTTCCGCGTCAGCGTCATCGCGTAAAACAAATGGACGTACTCCATGTCGTGGCCGGTGTACTCCGACTCCTCACGCAGCGATGCCGAAATATCGTCTTCGTTCGTGAACAAGGTGCGCATGCCTAGCACGTAGCCATCTTCGGTCTCAAGCCGGAAGACCGCCAGCAGCGTGCAGTGGTTGGTAGCATCGTCCGGCAAGAACAGATTGCGCGCGAAAACGATCATGTTGTTGATCCGAGCCATCTCATGCAGCGACTGCGTTCGCGCGGGAAGTGATGGGTCTTGCGGACAGTACGTCACGGCTGACCACGTCTTGGCCATGACCTCGTCGATGTCGTCGCTATGGAACTCCTTCGTCAGCACAAAGTAGATCCATGGGCCTTCAACCACCCTCTTGTCGGTCCAGCCCAGCACGTTGTGTGGTTGCTTGGCCGGATGTCTCTCCGCCTGTCGAGCATATGTCTGAATGAGGGCGAGACTATCGTGGGCAAMCTGGGCAGCTTCTGCTGGCTGACATAGCTTCGTCACCTGCGGCAGCAGCCTTCGTGCCCAGGCAAACCCGTCATCTTCGTCAATCGTCGACTGTGCCTCGGCTTGTTGCTCCGACAACAGCTCCTTGGCAACCTGAGCTGCCTGCTCGTGCTGCTGAATGGCACGTCGGAGCCAATAGTTCTCGTCACGAAGCTGGTCGGCCATGCTGTAGGCTTTCTGGTACATGCGATTGAGTTGCCGGAACGAGCTCAGACCGCTCACGGCACACGGCGACGAAGCACCGGAGTTGGTGTTGTCATCATCTAGGCATTTCTGAACCGGAATCGGCAGCGTCGACTGGTTCGCGACCTTCACTTGCAACTGCAGTAACTGGTTCTCGAGCGTCGCGACGCCGTCGCGCATGGCCATGAGCTGCAGCTGCTTGCGTTCTCTCGCACGCCGCATCGAGTCGCGATTCTGCTGGCGCTTGATCATCTTGCGGAGCTCCTTGTCGAGCGGCTGACGCCTGTTGTACGGCCGCGGTGGGCGAACGTCGGCGTTGATTACTTGTTGCATGTTGCTGTCGAAAGATACACTGACGTCCTCGACTGCGGCACACGCGCGCTTCTGTGGTGGCTGCTCGTGAGTGTTCCTGTGTGGGGCCAACGTCCATCGAGCTCACACAACAACCGCAGCTGTCAATGTTGAGTGTTGCCTGGTGCGTGTGCGGCAATGCTGTGGACCTCGTCACTGTCGCAGCTCACGCGCCAGAATTTCGCCACTGTGGTGGTACTCTTCGACCTGCATCACTGCATAGGACAGCTGGCGCACCGACTGGACACGCTTTGTGCACACCATCGAATGGGAGTGGGCATCGACGAGCCGCAGCTGGCGGAGAGTGCAGTGAACACGGTCACCGTCTGCCTCCGCATACAGGTGGTCGTTGCCATGTGGCAACCTTGGCATTCTTGACCTGTCTTTCTGATCGTGTCGCGGATGGCTCACAGCAAATCCAAGCAATCATGTTGATGAAGGCTGCCAGACATTGAATATGGACATCTGACGGAACGAATCTTTCATGCATGATTGCACTGGGTGCTCCGTGCGCTTGCAGTTTCCAGGGAGCATGCGTGTGGTACGCTGGGTTGAGATTTACTCACGTTTCTCACATGTTGACAGGTGCCCTGTCCTTTTGCTGTGTTGTGCTCAGACCACAATCAAGTCGGTCGACAGACCCATCGCGGGGGCGATTAATCGTTGTGACTGGTTGTTTGTTTGCTCAGCATCTCACGTGCTTGGTGACTTGGGTTCAAAGCGACTGCGACACTGACGAGTTCCACCAAGTTTGCTACTTTCGTGATTGGAAACGCGCATTCGTTTGACACTGTCATCGTACACTGCCTTCGTGCGTACGTGTGGTTTGCATGACTGCCACGTGAGTCGCCGCACCTTGCAGGCGGCAGCAAATGCGCCATGCTAAATTGAGACCAACGTTCTTGAGCCGTTGGTGGCCGCGCTGCAGTTGGTGGGCACGTGTTCGGCTCCACTCGGCTTGCGAGCTGGCGAGTTCTCCAGAACCATTTGGTGCATCCAATGCTGCAAGAAGGGATGCGCGCTTCAACTCAACCTCAAAAGCATTTGGAGTTGACTGGTGGAAGGAAAAGCAACTGCGCGCCGATGAAATTACTTGAACGCAGCGCTTTTGCGCGTTCCAGTTATGCAAGCTACAACGCGCAAACGCGCTTTGGAGCATTTCGAGCTTGAAACGGTGGAAATTAACTTCAGGCCATTAATTAGGACGTGCTGGATTTGACCAACTTGGCGATGGAAGAGTTCAAAGTTCGATCCGTAGCCGTTGAATGCTGGCTCCAGGTGTGCATGAACCCCGAAAGCACCTCAGCTTATCTGTGTCCTTACTTTCTGTACTGGGCACCCGTGTTCGCTTGTATGAATCGTGCAGATCGATCACACAATTTTTCTTTGACGACAGTTACCACCACAAAGTTAAAATCAATATTGAACTAGTGATGATGATGGGCAATACCATGGGTGCGCATACTCACTGCCCGCAACGTGCCTACGAGTGAGCCGGTAGGAGCAAGGCTCAGTCTCCGGTTATGCTAGGCGAAGATGGAACTGCTTCACAGCCGCCATGTAAAATCGTTGGACCCAACTGCCGATAACGATGAAGACCACTTGAGTACAAGTAGTACAAGAAAATTCAGTGCAAGCACTGGCATTTCCAGATAATTCCTTTCAGGGAAATTAGAAGTGCCAGCAAAGAAGTCATGATGTCAAGAAGTGTTTTCTGGGTCTCCGTGGGCGAGGTTCACACGAATGTGATTGCCAACAGTAATTGTCAAGCAGTAGTTCGACAACATCGACGCGAATACTAGCACTCATCGATCAACGAAGCATTTAATCAGCGATGCAATCACCAACCAATTGACGTGATTGTTCGCGAACACCTGCTGGACCACAAAGGCCAGAACGGCTGGCCTTCACCATCATTCGTCACACGCGAAAGATGAGCAGCTGGCACTGCATCTCAGGGAAGACGTGATCCAAACGCATCATTTGCTTCCTTGTAGTTTCGTGATGATGAACCGAAGGAGAACTTCGATCGGCCTCTTATTTACTAGCCACCGAGGCACGTCTTACCGTTATTGCGCGCATATTTCTGGATCACTATCTGCCCGCTTGCGTTCTTCCAGTTGAGAGTGACTATTTTACGAGTGACGGAGGCGGCCTAACTGGACGTTGTGGCATCATCATCACGAGCAGCCTTCATGTCCGTCGTCGGCATTGTGTGTTGACTGCGCTTCAGCTTTGTTCTGAGAAAGTTTTGCCTGGTGCGTGTACCATCAGCATCATGGAACAGGCCATCGACTCTGCTCACGCGCCACTGGTGATCACGCGACAGGTGGCGAACCGACTTGTACTTTGTGCACGATTCCCACGAAGCAACAAGATGCCGCATGTGGCTGAGGACTGCATACGTAATGTACATCGGCGTTCTTGAACTGACTTTTAATCGTATCGCGGTTGGCGCACATCAGATGGAAGCGATTACCACCGTCGGACACTGAGCCACCCAGTAATCAAACGCTGTCTCTACTTCATGATTAACTGAGTGTTCTCGGTGGGTGCGCTGCAGTTGCTAGGAAGCATGCGTGTGATCCGTAGGGTTGATCAGCTTCTCAGGTTTTCATAACTGCGAGTATTGTCTGTCCGTTGCGCGTCGCCAGAGTCTGCATCGATGCTGGTATCAACTCGACTCATCACGCTGGCTAGTATGGTGTCACGTGTCCAGTGGGAGTGCGACACTGACGAGTTTGCTCAACTCGCCTGGTTTTGTTTTCTGTGATCAGCCGTTTGGTTAGACACCATCGACAATGTTCGGCTTGGACACGCCTAACTACCAGTATCACGAAAGCCGCTGACATCTAATCGCATTGTGCACCGGATCCTAAGACAACTCCGCCGCATCCAAAGGTGAATGTTATAAGCATAGATTATAGACAGAAGATACAGCGGGTTCGACTTCGGCATCAAAGCAACGATAACACTGTGAATCCGGGATTCAAGGTGGAAGAGCGGTTCACGTTATGTTGAGGAAGGTGGTAAACCTTGCTGAACATGAAGTCTTCGGTGTATTTCACGCTCGGAACGGTTGTGGATTAATCAATCTTCACCCACACATGTCTGCATAATGTCCCAACTACGGGCACATTATGCGGAAACACGACGTCTGGCAGACATTATCGGCATTCGAAGCTGCACGCGACACTACAACAAAATGGCGGATGCGGCGGTCAACCAAGCGCTCGATGCCAAGCGACCTGGGTGGGAGACACAACATGGGAGTGGCTTCTGCAACCGACTGATTACAGGCGACAGTCCACTGATTGTTTCATCATTTTACTCTAACCACAGTGCGACTGTCCGTGCACGTCCGCTTTATCCAGGCCTATACCTGCCGCTTATACGCCCAAGTAGAGCAACTCGTCTCAATAGAAGGCCCCTGTTCAAATTTTGGCGCGCATTCGCCGCCACGCATCCAACCGCGCGACCGCGAGAAATCGGCGCGTGCCGCGATCGCCATCGATGGCGGGGAAGAATCGCTACCGGCGTCACGTCCGTGAAGAAGCAAGCGATGAGGATGAACAGTGGGTTCGAGAGGAGGAAGACGACAGTAATACAGACACAGAGGTAACGTGCGTAACAACTCGCGATAGTGAAGGAAGCACGTTTGCACCGGAGCCGACAAGAACGGATTTCGACTCCTGGGATGAGTTCTACGAGTACATGAAGGATTATCAGCGCTCAACGTATCAGGTATGCTATGAGGCATTGCGGAGTGATCAAATGCTGCATTGATACTCAAATATCTGTCCTACCAGGCGCTCCGAACGCGAACAACGACATCGGTGGCGTTGCGCAACAAGCGCATCAAGGAAACCGCCCGCGGGCGTCAACGAAAAGCGCCACCTCTCTTGATCCCCATGGATTTTACGACTTATGCAGTGTGCCTGCAATGCACGCATGCCGGAGTCTTTCAGACGCGGGGCACGGGATCCAGAAAGCGTCAGGTAGTCCGAGCGATGGACTGCCAAATGCATGTATGACGAAAAACGCTCGGTCGGTTGCTACCGATTAGATCGGTAGCCCATGAGACCAATTCGGTAGCACAGCTGATCTGATCGGTTGTTCGCATATGGACAGATAAATGCGTGCGTACAGCAAACCCAAGGACACGCATCGCTTCGTCGTGTCGATCACGAAGCTTGAAATAAAGCACAATCACCCCCTGAGTAAAGACCTCTACAAGCGTACAATGAAGAATCATCCCACCGTCACTTCTGGGCCCGAACGACAACAAAGGAACTGTCGCAAGAGATGTGATTCAGGAAGCTATCACGATGGCAGGAAGCCGAACTACGATTATTATGCCCATTGTGATTGCCGGGAATCATTGGTGCGGCGTTGTCATTGACAGGCAAGAGAAATTGGCTGCCTTTTACGACCCAGCATCCATCCACACCGGTGTGCTGACACAGATTGTGAACAAAACGCTCGTTCCGTGCCTTGGGGAAGGTTACAGAGTCCGAAGCCACGGTGCCATCACGATACAACGCGACAATTACAATTGCGGTGTCTACGTCTTGATGTTTCTCGAGAGTCTTGTGCTCGGAAGGCAGATGATCAGACAGACGCACCAGACTTTGCAGAAGCAAAGGTTGACATACATGCTTACATGTCTAAATTCGCTGAGTGATAACGAGTGATACTATCTTTGCTGCATTATCTTCATCTTTGAGCCAAAGTCTACACACATTGCGCAAATGTGTGGCACCACCGCACCTTGGATTTGCGGCAAATGCGCGTGAACATACCATTGACGGTGACAAGTGATTCGTTCTACAACTCACGCGCTACAGTCCGTGGCAACTTTTCTCCAACTCTGCGCAGCGCCTTTGGTCTGATGGAGAACTAGAACGAGCAGAACACTTCGCACATGGCTCAACAGAGGACAGAACACTTCGCACAGGGCTCAACAGAGGACTTGGCGCGAAGACAGCGCGGACGCGCCAACTCAGTGGCAATTAGCTTGATGCCATTATCCGGACAGCGATTTCGATTACGTCATCACCTCGAACCAGTCGGTTTCAATCGGTCGCAGCACAGTCTTGGACGGTAGCAGTAGCGCCTTTCTCTTGTAACCAATCGGTTGCAGATACAACATCAACACATCCGTGCGCATCTCCTCAATGACGTAAACGCGTGGTATACCACTACGTCGACAAACTTGGCAACAAACGAGCGCCCAACCTGGCGTCATCCGCGCCACGTTCAGGATTATCTTTAGTATTTTTACACATATTTTCATACCTTTCCCATTAAGTGATCTCCCCGCCATGACGACCCATGCGCTTGGTTTAATTTAGTTCGGAAAAGTAGGGTATATTATGTCCTGCTGGACCTAATGCCCAACGAGCCGCGCGGTTCCAGGCTGGATGGAGCAAGCTCAACCCTCAAGACTTTTCCACTCGAGAACCACACGATGAATATCGTGTGGTTCTCGAGTGAGCATAGGCTGGCGAACTGATGATGCATCGACTACTGCCGGATTGTAGTGCTCGAGGGCACGGCCATCCCGCTGCAGCAAGCAACATCATGTAAGATGTCAAGCTCTAGGCGTTCCCGTGGGCTATACAAGATTACGCACACAGAATGACCGCGGCTAGCCTATACGCCTCGATGATGGACACACCGGCACTGATGCATCTAGGCAGGGTGAAGCAGTTTGAAGTGCACTGCAGCGAACAGAAGTTAGGCTGCCTTTCGGCTATATCTGCTGATGGACCATACGAATGAAGATAGTTCACGTAGATCTTGGCGACTGGAATCTTCTCACTGATGTCGGGGCACGTGGCACTCCTGACTCTGGTAGGTCTGGAACGATCCAGCTCAAGGCATCGGCGACGTTGTTTTTCGGGGGGGGGGGGGGGGGGGGGGNGGGGGGGGGGGGGGGGGGGGGGGGGGGGGGGGGGGGGGGGGGGGGGGGGGGGGGGGGGGGGGGGGGGGGGGGGGGGGGGGGGGGGGGGGGGGTGACGTCATGGCGACCAAATACCTACCAATGGTTAAACAGCCCGTGGCCGTCATTCTTGATGGGTGGCACAATCATCATCAGTGATGACGGCATCCACCGTCATTCATGATGATAACGTGGATAGGACACCCCAGGCCAAGTATTTATTGGCCTATCAGATGATGCCATAATGGATGAGTGCACCCAGTCACACGGTGTCGTGTGGCGTCGCATAGTGTTGCACGGTGGCTGATAGGTGTTGGATACCGATGGTCTCTCCCTTTGCCATATCGAGTTCTCTCTTAAATCTCAGTTCATTCGGTCACTTGCCATCAAGTACATAAGTGGCCCCCCTCCAGGTGACGGATTCTCAGCTTATCCGTGCCACCAGCACGTATCAAAACCACCCCCATGACTAACAATTATGCAGAAGTTGCGGCACTGAGATATCGCATCAACGAAGCAAGGCGACATCGCGAACTGCCGCTACATGTCATAGGCGACAGCAAACTCATCAGCCCCATGCACCAGCATCCCGGGGTATCCAAGGCCACGCATCCTCACGCTGCACAACGAGCTTTTGACAGCCTGGAGGACATCACGGTAGTTCGAGGGTACACGACATCAGAGAGTACAACAAGATGGGAGATGCAGCCACCAAGTGGGCGATGGTCTAACGCCACTCCTCGCATTCAACGCATCCGTTCACGGCCCAGTACTCGACGGGTCGCGCACAAGGCCAATGACGTCCATGAGTGGTTGCATTCCGCAGTCACTGACGGTTAGCCACTGACATAATAACATCAATCATTGGGACTCTCAACTCTTCTATGACATCAAGCCGACACAACAGCGGCCTTTAAGGTATTAGGTTCGTTGCATACTCCACTTTTTCCTTATTCAGCGATCTCCATGACAAGTCGAGATGACAAATTTGATTTTTTTTGCATTCTCACGCTTTCCTAATCCACATCACATGGGGTGTCAAGATCGAAGCAAGAAGTCATCTACGGTTATTGCTCGCGAATGTCTCCTGCTGAAGTAGACCATCAGATCACTCTTCACGAAAGTAATTGGTGTTCTTGCGCGTCTCTCCTGGCTTGCGAAGCAGCAGGCAGACTTTGGAAGCGCGCTGAAGTTGCTTCTTTTGACCGGTGCAGGCTTGCATGTCGGGATTCTCCATCGGCTTGTGCGCACGCTCTTGTAATGTCCGTGCTAGTGTCAACAGCTGCTCGTGGCGCACTTCGAAGAAACGAAGATGCCGCAATGGTGTCGACCAAGGTTTCTTCATCTCCAGACTGTGAACCACATAGCAGTTGACGACTGCCACGTCAACCAATCCGAGAAAGTGCGTCCGATAGTATTTCTTGAACCGCATTTCAAGTTGGATGGAATATAGCTGAGTGTGAGTTGGTCGTGACATCGACTCCACCCATCCAGTGATGGTAGTCGGCACACATCTTTGGGCACGGGATGGTTTCTGGTTCACCGCTTGCATTTCGCCGCTCTACAGGCAACACAACACATGAGACTCAATATCACACGAATTCGATGGACACATGACGCATGGCATGTGGATAATGTTCGCGCGCAACCACTTGCAAGGAAATGAACTGGTCTTGCATCCAGCCAGCAGCAGGCTGAAATCGACGGCATGATCTTTAGCACTGCCATCGTGTGCGTGCCCCTTGGCACAGACTTTGGCCTGGTTACACGCATTTCGGGAAATCAAGACAATTTGTGACCACCGCCCCAACAGCTTACACATGAACACTCAGTAATTCTTGTAGCAGTGTCACCGACGTATAAAAAGCGGTCGATTGTAACGATATGACAGTGCTCCGTGGTCATGGCAACACCTTTGTGATATTCCGCAGCACCGCTGCTGGGCCAGTTTTGTCGTCGATGTCAGACTCAGCTAGGTGTTGCTTCACCCCACAATACACTTCGAGCCTATGTTTGTTGATCCAACATGATGGCAAATCGTGTATATAACATGCCCGCAATCACCAAAAAACGTAGCGGAAGGCTCGGCACAGCAGGTCAGAAAGAGCTTTGTGCCCCACTTGTGCGGCTTGTCTTTCAAGTCCTCTGTGTGGGGGTTAAAGCGGCCTCGGGATGGCAACATCGCTTCGTCAAATGAAAGGGCAGCAGGAGCTTTGAACCCACGCCTGAACGTCTTTTGAAGCCCATCGATGACGGGACGAATCTTCCACGCTCGATAAGTGCGGGCACGCTCGTTCGTGTTGGAGATGAAATGAAGATTTCTTGTCAGGTGATCGAACCGGTTGCGAGGCATGAACTTCCCGGATGTTCCAGCCGGAATTGCTCCGCGTTGTGTTAGTGACCAGTGGCTTGCTACCTTGTAGCGGGCGCGACATTTTCTTGTTTCAGGTACAGGGTACTGCATCATCTTCGGCGTTGAATATACACAACCAACGTTGGATACACTCGCGCAACATTCATGCAACACAAAAGGTCACATTGGATAGGCTAACGATCTCACGCCAAGCGCACAAGACGCCACGCAGTGCGAGCAGAGGGGAGAAAGCGACGCGTAAGTCATAGCTACAAGCCCGCCAGGACGATGGCATAGATGCCGACGATGTCATGGATGCCATACTTGATCTCATGGACTCAGAGCTGGGATTGGCCTCCAACATGCATCTGCGCGAACAAAGTTCAATTTCTTTATGCAGCGAATCAGTCATCCTCATTCCTTCGAGTCGATCCGCAAGGGGGAGGTGACAAAGGGTCGCGTGAAGCAATTTGCAGCTTTCTGCTCCAAAGTGAGGGTATTCACTGGCAAACATCGATGAACTACAACAGCTCGATCAACCGGCAGCTGGAAAAAACACCGGCACTGATTTGTTCAAGGCAGAGTCAGAATGGTATTTGGTTGCATGCGCAACCTCAACCAGAAGTACGTGTTGCAATCATTTCGACGGTTGAAGGAACAAGCTGCGATGATCACGTTGCAAGATCTGGAGACAATAAGAAAGTTGCTCTTTGCTCAGATTAGTGTACTCGCAGGTCGCAGAAAGCAAGACAGAGACTCGCATTGCTGCCCACATCAACCGGGTGCTGAAGAGTCTATATCAATTGGACTTTGCTCTCTTACAAAAAACCTTCAATCACTCTCAGCGCGTCGAGGTGGTGCTGCACACGCCAGTAGTAATAGTGGAATAAATCTCTCGGATTCGGCGCATCACGGATTATGGAGCATGGATGGATTCGCAACTCTTCTCAAGTACATATCACATATCACCCACTTCTGCCAGTGACCAGACCGTTGCCAAGGTGTTGGGGGGGTGGGTGTAAAGAACCCAGTAAGGCTGGATCGCCTCCTGGTCTGGAAGGCTTCACACATGAGCCGCACGGCGTGTGGGTACGTGTCGACGAATTTGCACGTAAAACGCGCGAGACATTCTTCTGCAAGATCGAAAACGTGGATTTGCGGATTGCTTGACGACAACACTCGTGATGTACTACGGTGAAACAAGTCTGGAATATCCCGACCACATCATTCACAGCCAGATGAGAGCAGTGTCGGGAAGGTTGAGCGCACGTCAGGTGTCACATGCTGAGCTGAAGAAGGGGGGGGGGGCGTGATTCGCTGGAGGTTCGTGAAAGACAATCTCTTTGCCCTTCCTGTGGAATATATTAAGCGCAATCTTAGTTACAAGGAGCTGAGTGAACAGTACGTTGGCTTACAAACCTTGGCTGGGACTCTGGAGCGTGGTGTGCTGGCGTACCAGCAGATGATCGTTGAACGACAGGATGCTAAGACGCTGCTGCATCGGATTCTTGATAACCAGCACAGTATTGGTACGTACTGCTGCCGTGCATGCCGAAGATGAATTGCCAGTATCGACCAATAGGAATGCATGTGACCTAACGAAACGGCCGTCCGTTCATGTCCTCGCTCCCTACAACGTAAATGCAAGCAACTGAGTCTGATGCACTTGCAGAGTACCAGCGTCTTACTGAGTTTGCCCGTCGCATGCAGATGCAAGTGCTGCAGCTTCTGGAGAAGCATCGTGCATCACCAAAAGCCGGAAACGCCAACGACCTTAGACAGATTCTGTGTCAGGAATTGTGCGTGTATTGAGCGAGCTCAGTCCGTCCGTTTGGGAGGAAGCGGGGCGTGTCGTCAAGCTGAGATTCATGCACGGATAATTTCCCGCAACTCTATCGCAAAAAAGCGGATTGATACCTGCTCTGCGTTCTAAATGATCGTGATATCAAATTGGATGGCCGAAACAAACCGGTGGGAATTAAACCCGCAGTCTGCCCAGTGTGAGCCATTCAATCATTGAGCTTCCGTTTCATCGTAATTGATCGCAATACATCTTCGCTTTTGCATCCAGATCTGTCTTGAACATCCGTCATGTCAGTGAATAGGTAGGTCAGTGCACAGCGCGGGACATAGCACATTTGGATGCTTGCAGACGTGTCGACGTGGACTTTATTTTCATTTCGAGTTTTGTCAGCCTTCCACACGCCACAATTGAAGCAATGCCAGCAGTGATACACGATAATTGTGTCATTGGTGCAGATTTTGCTCACCAAATAGCAATGCATGACATCCAGAGTATCCATACTAGGCGTACCAACCGATGTGATCAGTCACTTGCAACCTTGTTCTCGTTCTCGCCTGCCTTGTTGCTGACTTTCCTGGTTAGTGCACATTAAACGTCGTCAGCTTCACAGTCCCCGTCAACAAGTTGATCTTGGCACAGTACGTGAACGTGACACAGACCCAGACCAACATCGCTGTGGCAACACCATGAGTACGCAGAGCACGCAACCGTCTCCAGGGTTATCACACACGCCATGTTGCTCTCTGTCCAGGCCACGGTTGTCTGCAGTATTGGAGTGCGTCGACACTTCCAGCTTTCTCTTGCCCCGGCTGCTCTTTTTCTGGTCACTGTCGTGCTGGCGAATGAGGAGTTGCGCTTAACCACACGAGTGGCACAGTCGTGGCGCAATCGTGTGCTCGTTTTTGACCGATGGTCGATGAGAGCTGAAGGAGTAATTTGTGTCATTGGGCTTGGCTCTGATCTGCTGCAACGCGATTGATCGCCAAAGTCGCTTCGGCATCAAATACCAAAACAAGTCGATCGGCGATTCAGCAACGCTGGCAACAGTCGGGGTTGGTCCGCTGTGACCATCGTACAAGCCCGGGTAATCGCCTGCTACGTGACGCATCACTTGATCTACGGCTGCAAACGCTATCGGATCTGCAATATTCACCAACACCAGCATGTTAGATGCTCCAACATGTTCCTCACATCTCCAACGCCAGCACGTTGGATCATCATGCGGCATGACGATCCAACGTGCTGGCGTAATGTGAGGAATCGCAAGTGACGGGTGGTAAACATGGGCTTTTCGCTCAGCACTTGTCTGCTGGTTCGGCCGATAGTTCACGTACTCTCCATCACGTCGTCATCACAGTCATCAAGCGCTTCGTCGCCAACAACAGACGCCTCCGAGTCACTTGACGACCCGGTGTCGGTGGAAGCGATGATGCGCAACCGTTCGGACATGGAATCCACATATGAATTTGAGTATGGAAAACAATTTTCCGAGCCAAACGCTGTTGCAGCGGACCTTCAGCTCCTCCTACGAGATAAAGTGACACCCCTTCCTCACATGCGGGGACCGGGGGGGTTAGTCTGATTAGACCTAGTGTCAAGGTCGCGAAACATTTTTATCACCACTCCGCTGTAGTGGACTGCGGAGCGAATATCGTTATTGTTGGTATATTTTGTGCGTCGTAGGATGACGTGTCCAGCAATCTATCGAAGTATGATCCAATTCTTCTGGTAACTATTATCTTCTCGAAAATGCAGTCCTAAAGCGCTTGACGCGGGCAAAGCGCAGCGGCGACTCTTCGAATGTCAACCTAAACTCTTCGACTGTCGTATAAAATCATAAGAAACACGACCAATCCTCTGTCTTCCTTGCAAGGAAATCGAACAGGGCAGTAATCTGCGTTGCGACGAGATCTCGATGAAGGAGGGTTCTTTGTAAATACAGGCATCAGCATCCGCATGAGCTTCTTCCAACGGTTAGCACACTCGCAGTCAAGCCCAGTTGTGAAGACGCCACCCAGGTCGCACGCACACACGTTCCCAGTTGAGTGCCGACAACAACGTGTCCATCGCTACCACCCGAGTGTAGTGCGTCGAGCCATTCCCCACCCGTCCGCTTAGGCGCACCGTGAAGCCGTGACCGTCCGGCTTCCGCGTCAGTGTCATCGCGTAAAACAAATGGACGTACTCCATGTCGTGGCCGGTGTACTCCGACTCCTCACGCAGCGATGCCGAAACATCGTCTTCGTGAACAAGGTGCGCATGCCTAGCACGTAGCCATCTTCGGTCTCAAGCCGGAAGACCGCCAGCAGCGTGCAGTGGTTGGTAGCATCGTCCGGCAAGAACAGATTGCGCGCGAAAACGATCATGTTGTTGATCCGAGCCATCTCATGCAGCGACTGCGTTCGCGCGGGAAGTGATGGGTCTTGCGGACAGTACGTCACGGCTGACCACGTCTTGGCCATGACCTCGTCGATGTCGTCGCTATGGAACTCCTTCGTCAGCACAAAGTAGATCCATGGGCCTTCAACCACCCTCTTGTCGGTCCAGCCCAGCACGTTGTGTGGTTGCTTGGCCGGATGTCTCTCCGCCTGTCGAGCATATGTCTGAATGAGGGCGAGACTATCGTGGGCAACCTGGGCAGCTTCTGCTGGCTGACATAGCTTCGTCACCTGCGGCAGCAGCCTTCGTGCCCAGGCAAACCCGTCATCTTCGTCAATCGTCGACTGTGCCTCGGCTTGTTGCTCCGACAACAGCTCCTTGGCAACCTGAGCTGCCTGCTCGTGCTGCTGAATGGCACGTCGGAGCCAATAGTTCTCGTCACGAAGCTGGTCGGCCATGCTGTAGGCTTTCTGGTACATGCGATTGAGTTGCCGGAACGAGCTCAGACCGCTCACGGCACACGGCGACGAAGCACCGGAGTTGGTGTTGTCATCATCTAGGCATTTCTGAACCGGAATCGGCAGCGTCGACTGGTTCGCGACCTTCACTTGCAACTGCAGTAACTGGTTCTCGAGCGTCGCGACGCCGTCGCGCATGGCCATGAGCTGCAGCTGCTTGCGTTCTCTCGCACGCCGCATCGAGTCGCGATTCTGCTGGCGCTTGATCATCTTGCGGAGCTCCTTGTCGAGCGGCTGACGCCTGTTGTACGGCCGCGGTGGGCGAACGTCGGCGTTGATTACTTGTTGCATGTTGCTGTCGAAAGATACACTGACGTCCTCGACTGCGGCACACCCGCTCGCCTCAGTGGTGGCATGTTCCTGTCGATCGAGCCCACACAATAACTTCAGCTGTTGGTGTTGTGTGTTGCGTGGTGCGTGTGCGGCAATGTTGTGGATGCGGTCAGTGTCGCAGCTCACGCACCAGAATTTCGTGCGTTGTGCTTCGACCAGCATGACCCATGGCATGCGACAGCTGGCGCTCCGACTCGGGACACTCTTTTCACCCCATGGAATGGGTGCGCGCGTCAGCGTGCCGCAGCTGGCGGAGAATCACCATCGGCCTCCGCACGACATCCAGGTGGTCGTTGACTTGGAGTGTTTGACCTGTCTTTCTGATCGTGTCGCGGATGGCTCAGAACAGATGCAAGCAACCACACTGTTCAGAGCGGTAGGACGTTGAAGTATCCAGAAATCCGAAGGAAGGATTGCTTCGCGCTTGGGTGCGTCGGGTGTACTCGGGGCGCTTGCAGTTGCCAGGGAGTATCGGTGTGATCAGCTGGGTCTCATGTTTCTCACATGTTTATGGGCGCCCTGTACTTTCGCGGTGTGCTTTGCCCAGACCAGCATCTGCGAGGGTGATTGAACGTGAGTTTCTTCAGAGTGCTTGGCGACTCTTGTCCTCCTGGGGCTCAGATACTGACCGGTTCCACCAGCTCGACCATTTTTTAAGGCAAAATTGCTGGACACGTTTGTTGGACACTAGCCTCGCTGTACATCTTCGTTCTCGTCCGTTCGCATTGCGCCCGCGAATTCCACCGCGGGGGGGATCTGACAAGCTTTATGAAGATCAACGAGGTGTTCCTGAATAGACCAGCTGTAGTGGGGGCGCATAATAATGTTCGGCTGTGATCGACCGGCTTACGAACAGGCGAGTTCTCCATAACCATTCGACGGGCCCAACGCTGAAACAAGGGGTACGTACTTCAACAAAACTTATCGCTGGAGCTCTCCTGTGAATTAAAATGGCAACTAAGCGCCGGTGAACGTGAATGATCCTTGCAGCAGCATCGAAGTAGGATCACGCGAAACTTGAGAGAACGTTGTGAGCTTAAAATAGTGGATTTCCACACGGATTTGGCCACCCTTCGCGGTTGATCCATTGAAAGCACCTTCTGTCAGCGATTAAATTATGTTCATGCGTGTAAGAATGACGAAAGCGAATTAGCACGTCAACTTCTCCATTCCAGCATGCTGTAGTCTGAAATTTCACTGACGTGGACACATAACGTTCGACAATCCAACCAAATGCCCGATACGGCTGCGAACTGGGCCTTGAATGAGGAACTGAAGAGTCCCTTGGCAGTGAAGACGCCACGCAGCAAGCATGGGACATCCTCCAACGCGGGCGCTTGCTCGCGGTGAGCTCCCGCTACAGAGGCGCGCGCTGTAGAGGAAGAAGAGGATCTGATGCGAAGCTTTGACACAAGAGGATGAGCGAACGACACGGCGTCCCAGCGATGACAAAAGACCAACCAACGCGAGTGCACCAGCGTGAGCGACGATCAAAGCGTCACAGTGACCATGCAGAAGCGACTACTATCAAAACTGCACGAGCGGCAGCAACTAACACCAAAGCTACAGCAGGAGCAGAAGAAACACCAAATATCGCTGCCGCGTATGCGGCAGTGACTAACATCACGGCTCCAGAACAGGCAGAACCGACTACCATCAACGCTACTGCGTAAGCAGCAGTGTCTATCAACAGCGCTAATGCGCGACTCAGCTATAAGGGGTTTACCTTCAGTGCTACTGCAGAAGTAGCAGCTACAAGGGAATGCCTCCACCTTACCAGCTTCAGCATGAACCTCACGTCTACCGGACACGTATGGCGTTGCCCCGGACAAGCGCGAGACAGTGAGTCAGCAATACCTTCCACGATTATGGCAAGGCGGTGTATTCACTACTCTGCGCAGCATTTTGCTCTGGTATTGGCGAGACAATGCCAATCGCGAATGCGCAGCGACGGACGCTCAAATCCTCCTTGAAGCGGCGTTGGACAGTCAATGCGAGCAGGACGTCCTGCACCCGCAGCATCTGCGGCTGCTTGCCCAGCTGCTTCGGCGGCTCATATTCAAGTTTGAACGTTGCGCGCCCCGAGCACCGCGCGCCGTCCTTGCTTTCCTAAGCGCAGAATGCATGACCTAATTCTCACAACAGGCAAACGGCTGCGACGCCCCGCCGGGCCCCTGATCCAACCCAGCGTCGACGCCGTGGGTTACATACGAGCTTTCTCCACGCCAGCCACCTTATAGAACACAGAGTCTAGATACATTACCAAAGAAAAGCACGAAATAGACTATCACCACCACTGCGAAAAACGTTCAACCTACCCCAACACGGAACCCTTCGGCGTTCGAGCGGTTGTGTGCATCCGTTGCTCTTTCTGGTTGTCCATGGCTTCCAAAAAAGACGTCACCGCTGGCGACGTCCCGTCGATTCCTTGCGATGGCGGGGAGCCATCACGTTCTCCTTGGTCGTCGCTTGGTTGGAGTGACGTAACGTCACTCGAGCTAATGATCGAATTAGGCGACGCTCCGTCGGTGACTCTGCGTGGGCACTCGTGGAACGAGTCACACGACCTTCGGTCGGTGACGCAGCTTTAGCGCTCGCGTTCAGTGCTCGGCGCCGCCGTTGCTTCTTCTTGTTGTGCTTGTGAGCCGCACGGTGCTGTGCCGGCGGCTCTTCGTTGTGTCTTCGAGTGACGCGGCGTGATATCGCTGACTCTCCCTTGGCCTCATCGAACTCGCGACCGCTCGGGTCGTCTGCGTCTGCGTCGCTGTCGACAGCGACGCCATCTGATCCAGGCACACCTGGAACATCGCCATCAGCAGAGATATAAAACGTGCCGCAGCTGGCTGAGACTGGGACCCTCCCCACCAAGCGTGGAAGCAACGATGGACGCTGGGACGCGAGGGTGGCATCCATAATTCACGAAGAATGTCGTCAATCCGGTTGCCGCGTGGACAGCGTTGTTGAGATCGAATTTCGCCATGGCCAGGAACTCTGACTAGCTCTCGAACGACGTGGCGTACGAGCGCAGCACGTCTTCGAGCTCAGTTTGGCCGTCCGGCTTCGGAGGAGCAGCTGTGCACATGTGCAGTCGCGTTCCCACGCGACGCATGATGGAAGGCCAGAACGTGGCCGTGAACAGTGGATCACGGTCGGACACAATGTCATCCGGCATGCCACGATGCCGGAAGACCACATCCTTGAAGGTGCGAGCAGCATCTTCCGCCGTAACTTGGCGTGACACAGGAGGAAGATGCATCATCTTGCTCAGGCGATCCGCGAAAACAAGGATGCCGGTGTTGGACGTCTTCTCGCTCCCGAGATGCCCGCTCGTGGGGGTATCGTGATGCTCCCAGGTGAGACGAAGACGCAAGTCTTCGTCCAATGGAACAACCACCCGTGGTTGCTCCGCAGCATCGACCTGGTACCACAACCGGTCGTCTTGGAGCGCGTTGCGATGCGCACGCGCTCGAACCTTCGACGAAAGAGACTTCATGAAAGTCTCCGACGGCGTTGTTGTGCGAGGGCTTCCATGCCATCCCAGCGCTGCCAGATGTGCGAGCCGCGCGCGGCAGAACGCATCGTGCTGGTAAGCAGCGATGATCTCATCGCGCAACGTCATCACAATTTGCGTGGTAACAGAGAGAGTCGCCTTCGCTCAGCGTCGCCTTCTGTGGCGACGCTAAGGGGAGGCAGCGGATGCACGAACACTGTGCATCTTCCGATGATCCGTGCTCGCGCGGATCAGAATCGGGTCGTCGCGCCAGAGCATTCGCGAGGATGTTCTGCTTACCAGGCTTGTAGAGTACAACGAACGAGAGTCAGCGTGTCATGCGCTGACTTAGGTGCGGGCTGCGCGTCACTGTCGCAGCGACGCGTGATCCGGGTAGATCACGAACTTCGACGTTCCGAGCAGATAGACTCGGAACGGGAGAAGCGCGTACTTCATCGCAAGTAGTTCCTTGTCATGCTCCGGGTAGTTGCGTTCCGCCGGCGTTAGCTGGCGGGACTGGTACGAGACGACGCGCACATGTTGCGCGTCGTCGAACGGTATGTGCGGACACCCGGTGGCGTAGTCGCTCGCGTCGCACATGACGCAGACGGGCTTGTCGAAGTTCGGCAAGGTCAGCATCGGAGCCGTCCATTCCCACATCACGTCCTTTTTGAGTAGTTAAGTCAGTGGACGC
>NSDO01000124.1:31993-68690 GCA_002286825.1 Lagenidium giganteum
CTATGGCACCTTGGACTCACTGGGTCCATTGCAAAATACAAAGAAAAAGCAATTCGACGGTAGACTCTGGGGTCTACGCACCTTCCTGTCAGGTGCACGGGCTTGACTTGAGTGCCGAGCAGCACCGGGGAGTAGATCCACCGGTGGCGGGAGCTATGCTCGCGGCGGGGCCATGTTTCCCTCGCGGCGGCACGCCCTAGAGCTTTTCGACACCGCTCGACGCTGCGTGGGGCCGAATCTCACCGACGCGCGGAGCACTAGTGTCTTAGAAGGCAAAACCCGAATTGTATTGGTAGGCGTCGCTTGCGCGGCGCCTCTTCCTCCTAGGTACGAAATGCAACGGCCAAGTAGAAATAACTACCGGACCACTAAACCTACTAAATCAAACTACTAATATAGTACTACTTAATGTAAATACAAACAAATACACTGAGCTAACACCGCGAGGCCTGGAGTCAACTGGATCTACTTGGATTGACCAAATCCAGGACCCGTCGGAAACGTTTTCGAATTTCTGGATCCCCTTTCGACCGTGGTGGCCGGCAAACGCCCCCGTGATGACAACAGCGCACCGTGCACTGCGACAAGCACATCACTCCAAGCTGAGCGCGACGCGAACCCAGCGTCCAAGAAAAGGAACACGTCGGCCACGCCTCCATCCACCAAACCGAACCGGAGCATGGCGTTACGTCGAACTCCGGACCAAGCGCCAACGACATCGGCCAACCCGTTTGACGTGCTTCGTCTGGACGACTCAGATGATGATGCGCCGATGGAGCAGGATGACATTGATATGCCGGTCGTTGGAGATCCCCCCAAGCACGAGCCAGTGATGCCATCCCATACGGCAACGCACACGGCAAAATATAAGTTACAGTCACCGAACACCGCGCCAAACAAGCGCAAAAGCACGTTGCAACAGTAATGCGGCAACCATCGCGAAGACGAGCCCAATCCGACCCACATAGGACAGGTGAAGCCAAGCAGCAGACAACGGATGACAGCGACTTCATGCCTACCAAGGAATGGAAACCGTCTAAGCGGCCAACACAACAGTTGACTGTAACCCAGTTCCCGCGACGATCGTCTCATCAGTCCAAAGTAGTGGACGCCCGAGACAGCGCACAGAGCATCAGTAATGCTGCCCCGCAGAGAACATAACACAGCAATCAAAATGGTCCACCCCACCGCAGACGCCAAAACCAGGTGGTCTAGCACCTTGCTTGGCGCCGGCCGCGACCGGGACATCTACACCAGCTGCACTGGATTGCACAGAACATGGCGACCAGGAGGTTGAGGCTTCACCCGTGCTTGCTACTGTGGTGTAGTGCTGTCCAAATTTACAGCTGCACAGTGGAACGCGCGAGGTGATCCTTGTTCTTGTTCGCTTGGTTTCTCGCGCTCCACTTGTGGCAATTGGGGTGGGCCCACAAGTACCCGGTCTCGTGCCTCTGCCGCCGACTTCCAGTCGATCCTGGCACACCAAAGCCCCTTGATTCGCCTCTTCTTGCAGTCGATCGGCTGGAATCTGCTGCGATCGGCTGCTGGCACTGGCGATCGGCTGTCTTCTTAGCCGAACACGTAGCCTGGCGCGGTAGTTCGGCTGATCTTCTAGCCGAACACGTAGACCTGAGTGCACTGGGAGGCGAGCCAGTGCACACGGCGCTCTTCTCCTTGCTTGGGACCGGTCTGCAAGCACCCGGTTGGTCGAACTTGACCCCTTTTTGCACGTTTAATGTCCGGCAGACCCAATATCGAGCACGAACAAGCAGGTGTTCGGCTCCCAAATGACGTCGATCGGCTCGGATCGGCTGGGTTCGGCAGAATCCCAGGCGAACGCGAGCGATCGGAAGCTATTAACGTCGCGACCCACGCGCGACGGTGTGTTGGGGGGGGGGTTTCCGTTGCTTCCGGGGCACGGCGGTGCGACCGGAAGGGAGAGCAACTCGAGGGACTTGAGMACTTGAGTGGATATTGATCTCTCTGTTYAAAGTGTCCGCCCGCAGAGGCGGATCGCCTAATTGTAAACCCTGCCTAATCCGATATGAGGCGCAAATCAGCCGATCCCACGCACGATCAGCCGATCCGAGCCCTGTGCATTGCGTTTCAGAAGGGRCCATGGGTGGGACACGCACTCACCGGTATGTACCGGTATCCTAACCTCTCCAAACGACGCCCTACTGACTACCTAGCAAGTTATTTAACTAACTACTCGGCGAGCTTCAGTGGAATTTCACGGGACTATTCCACACTACCACCTAGGTTACGAAATCCGATCTTACTGCAGTGGTCGCCGCGACCCCACAGAGCCGCCGACACAAGACGTAGTATGGATCAGCACGAGGCAACCATCCAACCCAACCTCGGTGCCCATGAGTCGCTGGACCGAGAGATACAACTTGAAACGAATCACTGGCCCAGCCAATGGCCACTGCTTTTTCTATGCGGTGTTCTCCGCCCATGCGGAGAAGATTGACGGAGAGAACTTGGATAAGACTAAGGAACAACGTAAGCTTGCAGACGACGAAGCCTTATGGTACAAAGCGGCATGTGTGGAGACGTTCCAGTCTCCCTTGCCGTCGACGGGACATTCTGCCGCTGCAGGAGACGCACAACCCATCTGAGCACGGTCCCTCACGACATGCTACCGTCGCACGAGCGGCCGGATATGCACCATGGTCCAACGACACCAAAACATACTGGTCTGGCACATCCACTGCTGCCGCTGGGGTTGGCTGCGAGGTGATGCCACGAGGAAGGATCAAGGACTGCAACCCATGGTACCCGGAGCTGTGGACGGATCGGAGGATGGTTTTGCAATCAACCATTGATGGGAACGAAATTATCATCTGTAACCTCTACGCCCCGAACTCGCACGTGAAGCGAGAACGCTTCTATGAGGACCTCCTGAATGTTCTATGGTCCCAGCTACCGATCATTGTCGGTGGCGATTTCAACTGTACCCAACGACCAGCGGATTGCAGTGGGCCCCATGACGCCGCCTATATGAGTCCGGCCCTCACGGAGTTCATGTTGCACCTCGGCCTCCACGATGCCATCGACCGTGCGGAGCCGCCACGTCGAGACCAACAGGCAAGCATGACTGACCCGATGCTCACATATCAATACACCACTGCCTACGGAGCTCATCGGGCGTCGCGCCAGAATAGATGGCTGCTGAACGCGAAGTGGCACCGCCACAATGTGACGCTAGCGGCGAGGTAGGCGCCCGTGCGATCCGACCATAAGCAAGTCACGCTGACCCTCCGGCTCCCCACCATACAGACAAAAGGCCAGCCGGCACCAAAACCCATCTACCATACCGGGACGGCATAATGTGGCCTGGTACAGAAGCAAGCCCTGCGCCATCACCTACACCAAGCCGCCGAGCCGTTTTGTTCAATCATGGATCCGAATGACTTGGTCAAGGCATGGGAGCGACTGAAAACGACTACAAAGCAGCCCCTCGAATGGACACGTCGTGACTGGCTAACCAACGTGCGCCAACGCTACCACGCTCGTATCCAGCGGATCAAACGAAGATACGCAGCAACACCTCAAGACACTGCGCATTATATTGAATTGCAATGTGAGCGCACGCGCCAACGACAAGCGAGAATGCAGGAGCGCCGCCGTCGTACATATTCCCGATACCGGGGGCGCTCAGCCGCCAACCAACGTGCATTCTTCGCCCGTTTCTGCCAGCGACGCGCCAATAACGATGTGGACAAGCTTTTCAGTCGACCTGATGACACCCTCCCAATTGCAGAACAGGTTCAGTCAGACTGGATCTCGATCTTCCGGCATCCTCGTGTAACGACAACACCGTCAGCTTTTCTGGACACGGGCGCGAATACGCTACTCACAGCCGCTATCACCGACGCTGAAGTGTGTAAGGCTCTTCGCCGGAGCGCCAGACGGAAGGCAGCAGACTGGGCAACGACGTGTATCGCGATGCGGAAGCTGAGCGGATCCCTCTGCTTGCCCACATGTGCCGAGGCATACATGGCACAGACATCCCCCCCACGCCTTTGCATAGGCAGCCGTTTACACGGTTAAAAAGAATGATTGCCCAGCAACGGGACTCGCCTTCCGTCCTTTGGCGCTCCTGAACACAGATTATAAGATCCATGCACGTATTTACGCCAATCGCCTGAAGAAGATCCTACCGGACATCATTGGGGCGCACCAGACGGCTTTTGTTCGTACCAGAAGCATTCACGACACGATCACGCAAGCGCAGCGCATCTGCACCCAGACGAAGAAGACGACGCAACACGAGGCCGCTGCGGTGTGTCTGGATTTCACAAAAGCGTACGATACGCTTGAACGTTCATATCTCTACGCTACGCTCGAGAAGTTCGGTTTTCACCCGAGCTTCACTGTCAAAGTCTCTCAACTGCACCAAGGCACAACAGCCCGGTGCATCGTCGGTGGAGGAAGTGCTCCGGGGACGGCAGTCCAGAGTGGCATCCGCCGAGGATGTCCGCTCGCCCCTTTGCTTTTCATCATTGCGGTGAAGGGGTTGTATCTCCGGCTGCGGCAAGACCCTCGGTTCACTGGCGTTGCCTATACTCCCCCTGGTGGTCAGATCAGCCTTCGATAAAATGACAATTGTTATTCATCGTTCTGGTTTAGCGTGGACAATCAGTAACGGTGCTATTGTTATTCTCAACACAATCACAACAGCACACACATTATAGTATGGGACGAATGAACAAGCAAGCCTATCAGCACGCCAGTGACCTACCTCAATGCAGCTGCCTGACCGCCATCCAGTGACGCTCAGCCAACGCTAGTGCCGGATATGAGGCCAATAGGATCTTGAGGAAGAGCTTGAAGACGACAACTTCGGGGTTGGTAAGCGGGAAGGCAAACGTTCGAGAGATGCAGCGCACAGCGCCCTGTTTCGGTTCGATGTCTATCACATCAGCGATTGCGATTCCACCCATTAGCTGAAGTAGGGGACCGAGACTGCAGATGAACAGATCCGGCGTGTCCAGGCGTTGAGCCATCAGGCTCCCGTGCGTGTCCACGTGGACCCCACACAACCGTTCCATCCGCATGATGTGATGCGTCACGTCAACATCCAGCTGCTCGGCCTGCCAACGCATCGTGACGCGTTTCCGCTGCGATAGGGAAGGCGGCGTTCGTCGTCCGTCCATGGGTGATGGCGCAGTACCCGCTGCTTGAGCTGTGCCACGCTTTCTCTGGTGCTTTGGTGTCGAAATTGGGGTTTCTTTCTCGAGGTTGGCTGCTCCTCGGTGGCGGCACAGTGCACCGCCAGCTTCGCGGCCAAGTTTGTAACGTCGGTGCCTCGATGGTGAAACCGTTGAGCACCACCGATCCAGCTCCGGTGTGGACGCTGGGGGTCAAAGCGGCCGGTCCAGATGTACTTTTCAATCATCCGCTGGAGGTCCCCCAAGATGTCGGGCGACGGCCAGTGATGCTGGGCGACGAAAACAACAACAACAACCTTCGGGATCACTATGGCACGCACGAGGTCCACACGCGGTAGTGGTCGGTAGTTTTGTGGGTGGCAAACGCCATCCGGGAGGTGATCTGATGGCGCGTGATTGCCCACACTTTAGCGTCGTCTATGACGGAGCCGAGCTGGGCTCCGAGGAAACAAATCATGGTCTGTGGAGTGGTCCAATCATAGACGACTTGGTTGGGCGGAAGGGCGCTGTGTAGCGGTAGCACAGTAGTTTTGGCAGCGTTCACTTGTAACCCAGAAGCTGCGCCAAACTCGGCAAGTATGGTGATGGCACGAAAGTAGGAGCTGAGGTCGCGAGGGAAGAGCGTGGTGTCGTCGGCGCATCCGACGCTAGGCACCGAGCACATCTGACCCAACCCCCAAAACAATCAATACAATAAAGAATAAATATCAATAATATTTTGGAATTTTTTATTGACGTCAACACCCCGTGGCCAATCAATAAACGAGTGGTCGTGGAGAGTGGACGAGCAACACCCCGCCCTCAATCTGCCGGCAAACGATCAACCACACTCGAGAATTTGCCTCCATTCACACAACCTACCAGCAACTCAAGCAACTCAAGGCCACCAACATGCTCTCTTCGCCTTCTTCTCGCGACCTCATCTGGACGCTGTTTCGCCGCGACGGCGAGTTGTATTGGTGCAAGTTGTGCCCAAAATCTCGCAAGCAGCAGCGACGGTTTGAACATCCAACATTTCTCGGTTGTACCGTCGGAAAAGCAGTGTTTCCAACGTACATGCGTCCACGCCACGCCGATCTCATAAGAAAAAATCCGCGCTACCTTAGAGAATAGGCGCTCCACCTCATATGATGTCGGTGGAATCCTGCTTAGGTCACCATATGTAGATGTTTCAGGCTGGGAAGCAGAGCGCAATGCTTGCTCTGCATACGACAGCTTGTCCGTTGTTTTCGGAGGGGCGACTTCAAAGACAAACTTGTTGAGTTCTGCTTCTGCTGGCAGTAGCTCACTTTCGTGTCCTTGCAAAATCTTCACAATTGCATTCTCGAAGTCTGGGAACTTCGCCACCTCTGCATCTGATGATAAGTACTCAGCCATCACCGGGTAATCCCGAATGACGCCGTCAAATAGAGCTCGTACCTCCCGTAGAGTTGTATCATTGTTCTGGAGGAGCTTGCTCACACTTTCCAGGAAGTACAAAGCATTTTGGAGACTTCGAAGCTGCGTTTGCTCTCGTGCCGTCGGAATGACATCAACGAGGCGGACGTCCGTTTTGTCAATGGCGTCAATGATCTCCAGGAATCTGGTGAGCATTCGAAAGGTGCTCCCCCACCTGGTGTCTTGGTTGAGAACAGGCATGTGGGCCCCAGCTTGCTTCAAGCGATGTCGTTGCTTGACGGTGCTCAAGCGCACCGTGAGCTGTCGTACTTTGGTAATGGTCGACTCGTGAGCTTGCATATAGAGTCGCAATGCCACATTGAAACGATGACTGGCGCACCCGATCATGGGAACGCCAGTCTTCTTGGCAACCGCGACGTTCACGGATGCATGGTCGCAAACGAAGAAGCACAGATTCGTTGCATCAATGCCGTATGCATCGAGTACGCTGTCCAGTAGATCGATCATGGAGTCACTTCCCATGTCATCTCCATTTGCTAGTGTAGAACAGCAGAGCAACACGCGATGGCATCGCTCACTCGTAGGAGACACTGCAGCAACAGCAATAACACCAACAACGTGCATTCCACCTTCAGTCCATGCATCGAAGAGGATTCCGAGACGCTCCCCGTGAAGAAGAGCGCGAACATCATCTCGGACGGCTCGCTCAACTGCAAGCAGATGCTTCTTCAGCGTGATTGTAGATATCGGCTTGGGACTGGTGTTTGAACCGTCAGAGGCTTCTCGCAGAAGTTGAGCGGGAGCTTCGCTGCTGCCGTCGCTGGCATCACCTATGGTTCTCCTGTCGTGCGCCCTTCCTCAGCGTGGCAAATTTGGAAGTGAAAAACGGAGATATGGGCTCTGGTACCTTTACTGATGAATCAGAAACGAGCAAAGGCCTAGTATCCAGCGCGTGCTTAACTTCCCCTGCGAGTTTATGGCCGGCGGTGTATTCAACGCGCCACTTCTAGCAGAGCACGATGCATTCCCAGGGCAACCAGTGACACAGATAGCCACTTCCAGCGCTAAATACGTGTTCGCGCAGTCCCCTGCACAGTCAGCTGCTCATGAGAAGTTAGCGCAGTGAGAAGGCCAACCAGTATTGCTCTCGCTTCCATGAGGAATCCAACCCAGAAACAACCACTGCGTTCGTTGTCGTTGTCCATCTCATACGCCCAGTCGAAGACGGACAACGACAACGAAGCGCTTACATTAATTGTGGTGATCGGTACTTTCGATGGAACCTATGGCCACTCCGCCAACCCCACATGGGATAACTACGTGGATATGGTCTACAAGCATGACCGATGGCTCCAGCGATGAGCGACGCTCAACATCGGCCATGTGGACCAACTTGCGGTCATCATGTGAATCAGATCACGGTAATCGCAAAGGTACCGCCGCAAGCATCTGCATTCCGCCCCAACTCGGCCTGATACTCCAACGGTACAAGGACGACGTGCCTTAGCACGTCACGTTCAAGACACCCATGACAGCACCGCCACCGCCGCGGAACCGGCACCACCTATTAAACGTGCATCTCGCGCTATCCTACTTAAGTTGGCAGGAGTTGCACGCTGTTCCAAAAGTCACGGCTGCCGAGATGCAAATGTTTCAGCCAACGCCACCGGGACCTCCGCCGACTGCGGTTTTTTAGCCACTCTCAGATGAAGGATGGAGTCAAGCTATCTCCCAGCTCAAGCTTCCACACCAGTTACTCGTAGCACGTCCGACCGCCCATAGGCGCCGACAGTGATGAGGGGCAGACACGACTGTGCTCGCCACGATGCCATACCTCTGGGGTGAAGTCCCCAGCGTGGTAGCATTGCGAGCCCTGGCTGCACTGCGATTCTGACTCCGAAGCCGACGAGACCAGCACACTCTTCTCTTCTCGCGACACCAGCTTCTTCGTCGTCTCCTGCAGATCGTCCCGCGGCGCACCGCGCCGATCCTGTGCTTGCCACCTTTGTCCCAATCGGACACGAACAGGTCAACGGTTATCCACAGAGGCCTAGCGGCCACGACGACGGCCACACGTGTCTCCAACAAAGCCAGCGCATTTGCTCGCGTCAACAGCTTTATGGACATCATCCTTCGGCACAATTTACTGGTAGCCAATCCCCTATATCTAAGCCAAGGTACGCGCACGTTAGTAGACTGCTCCCATTGTCCGATATCACTGCTCCGTCTACCACAAGCACCATAACTCTACAATACCGGTTCCCAACCGGTTAGCTCGTTCCCCATCCAAAATAGCATCCTTTAAAGCGGTTGGACGGGGGGAAGGAGAAATCGACAAGACGCCAAGAGCATCGACCTCAAGCCCAACATCATGCCATCCCCAGTGCAACCTGCCCCGTTGACGGCAATCAACGCTGGCCATGGACGGCGACCATCATCATCCGATCGCACGCAGGCACCGGATTCGTTCGTCGTGCACTACTCAACGTTCGCATTTGGGTTGTTCTGGGTCATTTTTCTCGTTGTCCATGCAGCCGCAATTGTCTACTACGAAGGGAGTGCGTGGGTTTACTTCCATTTGCCGAGCACATTCTTTGCTCTCAGCCTGGATTTCTTCAATATCTGGAGGTATCAGCACTTATCCAAGACTATCGGCATCATTCAGTGGTTCTTCGCTGCGCTCCATCTAGCGTGCATATGCCAAGCTGCGCGTCGCTTCATGCGCTGGCGACGGCATCGATTCACGGCTCCTATCGTCAAAACCATTATGCAATCCAACCGAGTGCACGATCCTGAATGGTCCGACAAGCTCGCACAATTTCTTGATGATCACCATCTTGGGTGTATGCGACATTTTTCCATCGATGGCAAGTACTTTGAACGCGTCCACTTGGTACAGGAGATGGTCGAGATCATCATGCAGTCGATTCAAGTCTACCGCTTGAGCCAGACCGTTCCAAGCCAGCGACTCATCATTGCCATGACAGCGTTGCTGGTGCTCAATTGCTGGTCAACGCCGCTGGTTTCAAGGGTACACACCGCCGACGTCCCTCACGCTCGCTTCTGGGCAACACTTACTGACTGTTTTCTCGATGTTGTCGTCGCGATCGTCCTCCCAATCTTGATAGCCTTGCCGTACTTTGCTTTGTACGATCCCGTGGCCCAGGACCTTCCATGGAGTGTGTGGTATGATGAGAAATGGATTGTGCGGGTCACGCAGGAGCTCCAATTTCTGCTGATTGAATCACCGTGGGGGCTGATCAACAACGTCTTTTTCTCGGTGTCAACACTCTATGGATTGGAGATTCTCAAGTCGATGCTAGTGCTCAACCATAACAGCAAGTCGGGGAAACCACGCATCCAGCGCCGATTCCCCATGATGACGCGCAGTCACCACCGCATCGAAAATGCCATGCGAACATCGACGAGTCTGTGGGGTATTGCACTTGTGTTTAGCCTACTCACATCCCAGCTTGCACCTTCAGTCTCGCCAATCTGCACTGTTCAAGTTCGACCGTGGTTTTCCAGTCGTGCGAGGTGCATCGTGCTTAACGTTGATTGCCAGCGCTACACGCATACGATTGGGACTTCTAGCGCTATACCCAGTCTGCTTGAGAACGTTGAACCGTCAACAGTTAGCGCTGTTGCATTCCGTCACTGCTCTCATCTCGAAATCCCGGACATCATTCGAGATTTCTCAGCCGTGGTCGTCTTCAAAGTTTACAACAGCACCATCGTCCGTTGGGACAGCAACGCAGCGTTGACGAATCGTTTCCATCCTCATCTCCTGATGGCGTACTTTGCGCTTGTCAACTTCACCGAGTTTCCCGTGGGCTTACTGAATCCAGACTTTCCGAGGCAGTTGATGGATGTCGTGTTCGCAGAAACGAACATGACGACCCTTCCGGACTCAGTGGCGGAGATCTGGCCATCTGGAATGGCGCTTGTGCTTGAGAAGTCAGGACTTACGGTAGTCCCGGATGCCATGGTGCGCCTGAATGCTGCCTGCATATCGTTGTGTGGAAATGAGTTGCAAGAAGTGCCGGTTGAATTGTTCACACAACAGATTGAAGATAGCTTGCGGCTGAACGCAAACCCAATGGTAGCGATGCCTATCACCAAGAACCTGGAAATTAGTAAGCACTTGAAGCAGATCCGATTCGCCAATACCAACGTGTCTGATTTGCCTTCTTGGATTGATCGCGAGTATTTTGAACGTGGTGGTACGATTGTGGCTGGTGGAAGCCCGTTCTGCGCCAGCTTAGTTGGTCATAACACGAGCGACGGTCCGAAAAGTTTCGTGCGGGAAGCGTACTCGGATGGATTAATTGATTGCAAGGTTCTCGAAGGAGATGACCTATTCCACTACCCATCCGTGCTTGAAGCGAATCTGGTGAATGAGTTGAATTGATCGCCAATCGTTCAATTCGCCAAGTCATGTCTTCAGCTCATGACTTCTGATGACAGTGTTCACTGTCAAAGACACGTCCATGCCTGAAACCATCGATTTCTCGGTGAGTGCTGGCACATTTATTTGCTCACGAAAGGAGCATGGACGATGTAAATCTCAACGATTTGTGTGTTCCTGAATCAAAGTCAGTTGAACAATACGAAATAGAAGCCACTGTAACCCGACTGGGGCTATGGGCTGCCACTGCGAAGGGCAAGACCAACTGTCGATCTCGGCATCGCTTGCAGTCGGACAGCAAGCTGCCGATACACGACGAACTGTCGTCGCGGATCATCGAGGCAATAGCTGCCATGTAGTTGACACTAACATGCCTTAATCGAACTTGTACATCCATTGCGCTTACCGTTGTGTTTGCTTTAATCGGGCTTTTCAACAGCGAAGATATTGGGGACACTCTAATTGGTCACGTTCGAATCATAAACAGCCGATTCAAGAGTAGTGTGAAATTGATGAGGAAATCATGAGAATGCTCAATAGACATGCGGGGAGTAGAGAGAAACCGTAGGCTGGATTAGACTTGACTTAGGAGGAAGGGCGCCAATTTCAGAGAGACAAAAGGGTGCGAACTACCAGCTACCAGACATAAAAACTCTCGTGGCCACTACAACTATCTATCTTTTTACGTTCCCTCCACTGAGGGTAAAATCATCTGTGAACATTAATCATTGGATATGTGGTTCACTCCAACAAGTTGTGTCTGGAAGAGTGGTATAAACGTACGTAAAAGGCAGTGGGTATGACCAGCGCAGCCCTAACTCAGCGATCACTCATTTTGAGGGAAAAAAACTCGTAGAGATTTCTTGTAGAGATTGTTGGAATCTCACGACACGGTCAGGAGCAAGAGACGGATGATTGCGACCGCGCCGCGGCGGGACCATCACATGATATGTAGTCACGTTTCCACCATCACTTGTGATTTGCGTCCTGCCGCGGCGCGATCGCAATCATCCGTCAACATATTACAGGAAATTTTCACAAAGGGTTTGATACCATACTCGAGGTGCTCGTTTTAGGTCGTATAGGCTCTGTTTGGTTTAGGTCGTATAGGCTCTGTGCAGTTCGCAAACGAGGCGCTCCTTGCCAGGGACAATGAAGCCGTGTGGCTGCTCCATGTAGATTTCCTCATCCAAGAAGCGATTCAGGAAGGCAGTCTTGACATCCATCAGTGGATTTGAAAGTCTAGGAATGCTGCGATGATGAAGCACTTCCATTCGAATGACCGGTGCGAAAATTTCATTGTAATCGACTCCGGCTCCATGCTGTTGCGAAAAGCCTTTGATCACAAGAAGGTTTGAAGCGGTCGATGGCACCGTCACCATTGTATTCGATCACCCATACCAATCTATTTTGCAAAACCCTTCGACCTTTTGGTCTAGGAACCAACGACCATGTCATATTCTCCATCAACGATTTGAACTCTGACTCCGCTTCAAGCAGCCAATCTGCCGCATGTGGTGAATCCATTGCCTCTTTGTATGTCTTTGGTTCAGGAATATGCCTCGCTGCTAATAGCGAATGGGCTTCACGAGCAAGCTGATCAGCTTGGATTTCATGCAGCTTTTGTGCGGGTCCTTTTTGCATGAAGTCATCCCACAGCACTTGCTTTGGATTAGGTTGTTGAGTCTCCTTGGGTGGACGAGATGCATCATCGTCCAACTCGGCTTTCTTCGCGGGGTGGCCGGCCGTCGCATCTGCTAGGTTTACAAAGCTAGCGAAGTTTGGTGTCCTCTAGAAAAGACGTAGTGTAATCGGAAGAGGTTGTGTACGGATGGTAGGTGGCAGAGCATCATGTTCCGGTTCAGAGAACGCCGGAGCGGGTTTGTCCTTTTTGAGAAATTGAAGCTCGGGGAAATGATCTTCCTGAAATGTGACGTCCCGACTGTAAATGATCTGTGCTGTCTTGATGTTCAGCAGGCGGTAACCTCGTTGCATCGTGGGAATGCCGACATGCATTGCCTCCGTAGCTCTCGCTTCCAGTTTGTCTCGATGGACTTCATTCACATGCACAACTAACCACTTTGAATGGCTCTATGATGGGTTTGAGATCGTACCACAGCTCGTATGGTGTGCGTCCGTTGATGCTAGTGCTATGCGGCGTGCGTTTGATCAAGTCAGAGGTGGGCCCGACACACTCATCCCATAGTTGTTTGGGTAAGTTATCGTTCAACAAAACAGTGTCGCTCGGCGACACGGTTTTGCTGAATGCGGTGTGTAAGCATTGGTGAACTGTGTGTGAGTACCGTATTTCGCATGAATCATACGCCCTAGTTTCTCATATTCTCTGGCGTTGTCAGATTGCATCACCTGGACTTCCGGGTCATAGCGGTTTTGTTTGAATTCCATGTTCTCTCGGATCGACATGTGTTGATCAAAGCTTGTCGGAAGCTCTCATAGCATTCATAGAGATCGGATTTGCTTTTGATCTCGTACAGGAACATGAACCAGGAATAGTCATAGACGAAGATAACAAAGTAGCGACATCCGGATAGTGAAGCAACAGGTAAAGGACCATTCATGTCAGAGTAGACTCATTGCAAAGTACGCGTGGCGCGTTGATGTATATTATTGTTAAATGGTGCTCTGTGAGACTTGGCCTTCATGCAAGAGATGCAAATGTAACTGGTCGGTGGTCCTACATTCCGGAGTGTCAGCCCTTCAATTGCTAGAATTTTGGACATGTCCTGTAACAATCAGAAGTTAGGATAACCAAGTCTTTTGTGAGCGAGTAAAACAGGATCGTTCTTACCAGTGTCAGCGAGGAGCGCTTCAATCTCCTTGACAGGCTTGGCTTTGAATTGGTACAAGTCCGCCTTCTGACCAATGTTGGCAGCGATGGATTATCCTTCTGGGCACATGCTGCATCCTTCCTTCTCGAAGTTGATGCGGTAGCCGTGCTTCATCGCATGTGGAACCAAGAATAGGTTGAACGGGATGCCTGGTGCATATAGCACGTCCTTGAGCATGAGCACTGGGCCTCCCCATGAGTATCGGTGACATGGAGTTCGACCTCGCCAACGCCTTTAATAGGGATTTTTCCCTCTTGCCACCAACCGTGATTGAGCCTGAGCTTGGACGGATGGCCTTGAACCAAGACTCCTGGAACGCCATGTGGCGGGTGCATGCAGAGTCGACTGTCCACATCGGATCAGTGCCAGCTGCGGCTTTGGCGGTCAGGCTGATCGCGTCGTGTTCAGGGACCGTGATAGCAATGATGCCAAACGGATTGTTGCCCCAGTCACGAGTTTGCTTGCATTTGAGCTGTCCAAGGTCGTGCGCAACTTGTCAAACTTGTCAAACAAATCTCTGGCGTTGTCGTTGTGGTTGCCATTGCCTTTGTTGCTGTTGTTATGACCATGGCTATGTTGCCGTTGTTCTGACCATTGATGTTGCTGCGATCCTGGCGGGATTGATACGTCCGCCGCTGGTGGAATGGTCGCTTGCCACGATTGTCGAATGACTGGAAGCGTTGGTGCGGTTTGCCGTATGGCTTCTTCGCATGGTAGGACGGGGGTGCCGGATAGGCAACCAACGAGAAGTTAGCATCCTTCCTCAACTTCACGATTGTGATGATCCCTTTGCAGATTTTGACACAGGCGCATTGGGTGATTGTATAGCCACAGTATTCACACTGGACCTTCTGGGGCTTTTTCTTCCCACGTTCCTCAGCATTGGTGTCAGCTTTCAACGCTGTTTCACCGCTGGTCTCGGGGCTCTCGGGCTATCCTCGGTGCAACGCATACTGGGCCTTTGCCAAGCCACCCCGAACTTTTGGTTGAATGTTGTGCTTGAGCTCTTCGTACGGAACGTACCTCCGACCAGCAGCAGCTGGATGAAGTAGGGGTCTCCGTGTGCTTCAGCGCCTTCGTACTTAAGCAGAGCGTCTTGAAGATCTCGTAGCACGTGCGCTTGTGCGTGACAAGCATGCAGTGCGTTCGGTCGAGCGTCTTCGTGAGGAAAGCCTTCGCTTTGGCTTCCATGCGCTTGTCTGCTTGGCTTGCTCTTCGCGCTTGGTGTCGGTGAACGACATGACCTTGGGCGCGAGACGTCCTTCATCTCCGTGTCGCCATCCTCATCGGCGGACTCATTGCCGGAGGAGCCTTCGTGCTCGGTGTCGGGCTTGTCGTCGGTGTAGGCGGAGGCGTTATCTGCACGACCCGGGTCGAGGTCGTCGTCTTAATCAAAGGTGTCGTCTTCGAGGTCCTTCTTCGTCGTCCGTCAGCGTACCGTCCCAGTTCTCGACGGTGACGAGCTTGAACAGGTCTTTCCCGTCGAGGGGGGTCGTGAAACGTGTCTTCCACACGTCGAAGTCGGCGGCACTAGAGAGAACGGCGAAGTCAAAGGTGCATGTTGGGCTCATAACCGGTGAGAGGTTCGACGAAAGAGCGTATGGGTAGTTTAGGAATGTGATCTGGACGAGGTCTAATACTTTAAGTGTTTGTATGTGATAGTTTGTTTAAGATGTACGAGGGAATTCAATGCCTCATTCTACCTCAGACATTAAATACATGTTATACTGCAGGGAATTAACTGTGGTGTGCTTTTGCATTCACCTAGATTGCGTTTCCCTTCCCACCCAGAGCAACCCATGACACTGACAGCCACTTCCAGCGCTGAAATACGTGTGCGCGCAGTCCCCTGCGCAGTCAGCTGCTCATGAGAAGTTAGCGCAGTGAGAAGGCCAACCAGTATTGCTCTCGCTTCCATGAGGAATCCAACCCAGAAACAACCACTGCGTTCGTTGTCGTTGTCCATCTCATACGCCCAGTCCAAGATGGACAACGACAACGAAGCGCTTGCATTAATTGTGGTGATCGGTACTTTCGATGGAACCTGTGGCCACTCCGTATCTATTCGCCAACAACGATATCGCAACGCAGCGCTGACTGCGCTGACTGCGCTTCCACGTCGTTGTTGGCGAATGGATACGGATTGACCAAGGCGCTGCGCTCAAAACTCAGCTTTCCACTCTCAACACACAGGGGGCACAAACGCTCTATTACCGGCACACGCTAAGCTACGAGGTAACTCGGTTTGTCTCAGACACCAAATACATGTTATACTGCAAGGAATTAACTGTTGTGTGCATTTGAATTCACCTAGATTGCGCTTTCCTTTACAGCCCGCACATCCTGATGTTGTACCCATTAAAAAATTCCGGGGGACCATCTGCAGTATGTAGTACACGTAGCAGAGTACTCATTGATGTCCTTGCTGGCTTATGATTTATGATGAAACTACGGTATATTTCGTTCGATACAACAAACCTAATACCCTACTGGCCGTTCTTGTGTCGGCTCGATGTTAGAGGGCAGTTGAGATGCCAATGGTTGATGTCATGGTGAAGAAAGCAAGCGACCCTGCGGTGCAGTGCCGTCGTTGGATGCGTAGACCAGTCTGAGCTTCTGTGGTCCATCGCCCAATTGGCCGCTGTGCCATTTTGTAATATCTTCGAAGGTGGTGGAACCGCTCCACAGAAGGGATCTGGTCGATGTTTGTGCTGGCTTCAGCGTGCTGAGAGATCTGGCCATCTGGAATGGCGCTTGTGCTTGAGAAGTCAGGACTTACGGTAGTCCCGGATGCCATGGTGCGCCTGAATGCTGCCTGCATATCGTTGTGTGGAAATGAGTTGCAAGAAGTGCCGGTTGAATTGTTCACACAACAGATTGAAGATAGCTTGCGGCTGAACGCAAACCCAATGGTAGCGATGCCTATCACCAAGAACCTGGAAATTAGTAAGCACTTGAAGCAGATCCGATTCGCCAATACCAACGTGTCCGAGTTGCCTTCTTGGATTGATCGCCAATATTTTTAACGTGGTGGCACAGTCAAGGCTGGTTGAGTCCGTTCTGCGACAGCTTAGTTGGTCAGAACACGAGTGAAGATATGGGTAGTTTCGTGCGTGAAGCGTACTCTGATGGATTAATCGATTGCACGGTTCTCGAAGGAGATGACCTATTCCACTACCCATCCGAGTTTGAAGCGCTTCTAGCGAATGATTTTTGATACAGGCCACTCCGTCGATCTCGCTAGCTAAGTACTCGGTGGGGCTGCGGTCACATTACCTGCAGCAGTTCCATGCGGTTCCTTATGGGAGATGACACTACATATCATTATAGCGACCGGCAAGGTGCCCATCTTGGCAACTCTGCACACAAGTGCCAATAAATTGAGATCTCAGCGATGGGTCGCAAATCATTAGATGACTTCACTTCCCTGTTCTTGCTGACGAATGCGTTGCCGGCCCCGTTCATATGAATTAGGACGGCATCTTGAAAGATTCGGCAATTAGAAGCTCTGTAGATGTATGGGATGCAACGAATCGCGAAGTAAAAATGACGGGAATTCTATAGCTAATTATGAGTCCTGTGGGTGCTCTCGGTTATTTTCGCTGGTCAGTTTCGACATGCGATGGCGTTGGATCAGARCGTCTACGGGATTCAATTCTAGCATCGGACAGAWTGGGCACGTCAGCAACGGCGTCTTGTTGGGACAGGGGTTGTGCTGCGATCATGTGCTGGCGTGCGAATGGGGTGCTGATGTGACCTTATGGGATGGACAGCGTGGTCTTATCGGGAGTTTCGTCGTGGCTGTCACTCGAAGCTTACATGGCGTGAGAGCGCTGCTGGGCTTAATATAGGCAGAGACTGTGGATTCGTTACACACATATGGAATTCTCGTAGTAAACGGGGATTCGATCACCCATTCTTCAATTCGATCACCAGCGCCATGGATCAAACTCTCCCACAGATCGTGCTGCGCCACAATATGAACCAGGTGGGGACCCATCCGTGTCATGTCTGCAACCGCAGCGTCAAAGCTGAGTTTGCTCCAGCGTACTGTCATTATCACCGCAACAACATCGATCCGACGAGCGGCTGGGGGTACATCACCAGGGAGGAGAAGATGATGCTCAACATCCTGCGCAAGAGCGGATGGACCAATGAGGCGCTTCGAGAACTGCAAGAACGCGATCTCATCGTCGACATGAACGAGCGCGCCGTCATCACCACCAAGGAGAAGCGCCGCTCATCGCGATCAAACTCTGCGTCCTCATCGCGTAGACAGTCGAATGCAGAGACAGAGGCGGTGCGTAGACCATCGTTCGCTGAGAGCTCACCACAGCGCCGCCCATCGTTCACCCAGGAAGCCTCTCCACCACGCCGTTCGTCACGCACAAGCAGTCGGTCGTCAGTCCAGAGCTCCCTATTTACACCAGATGCGAGTGAGAATGAGATCAAGTTCGACCCGCGCGTCATGTACAGYACCAGCACCAGCGGAGATGAGTTCTAGGGCACAAACATCAGAATATGCATGCATATACTTTTACATTTCTTAGAAATCATTTGAGAATTGTAGAATAAAAATCTGAGACCGCGGATATCCGCGACCTATAGCAGCAAACATCTGTTCAAGGGTACTGCCTTAGCAGCTACAAGACGTCTTGCGGCAAGTGGATGAATGGGCTGCTGCTGGGCAGCTGCTTGATCTCAAAATTTACTCTAATTCTGCAATTTTAGGATAGTTCAGTGGGGTCACCGGCGCGAGTGGGTGAATGGCTTTTTGCGGATCAATCCGTTAAACCTTTACTCATCTAGCAGTACACATTTGCAGATTCTACACATCTGTTCAAGGGTACTGTCTTACCTGCTCGCGAACGTCCGCGAGCAGCTTAATCTCAAATTTTGTTCTAATTCTGCAATTTTTAGGATAGTTCAGTGGGGTCACTTGCTCGGACTTAACTCCGGGCGGGCTGGAGCGTGTTGATGTCAAATCTTGTTCAAATTTGTGTTTTTTGTTTCTATCTATTTAATATTTCTTTTTTTAAGTAAAAAATGAATTAATATATAGAGTCTAAAGAGCCCCAGAAGAGAAAAGAGAGCAGGCACAAAAGGCCCACATATCGCCCAAAAATAAATGGGATTTGAAAAATATCAACATACTGCTAAGGACAGAAGATGAACACCCATATTGTCCAGTTTAACACGACTTTTATCTAACTACAGCAACACACACCGTGTAAATACTCTAGATCTCGTAAAAAGTCGTGAAAACTGGTGATTTAGAACTATGTTGATATTTCTCTGGAAACTGTCTAAAAACCGGGCAAAAAAAATGTGGTCCTTTTGGACCTATCTCAATCTGAACTAATAAGAATTGTAACACACATTATCTACAAAAAAACATACCAGCGCTCTATTTAAATGTTCAAGGCTTCATCCTGTTCTTCTTCTTTGAATATATATCCGATTAGAACATTACGAGCCTTGGAGGTTTGTGAGAGCTTTATAACTTCCTTATAGAAAAGTTTTAGAGTGTGATGACTGCAAACGAGATTTATGAACCATCTGTAGTTTTGACTACGCTTGTCGGCTTTGCTGAGGTTCTCGTACAGATAGCTGCGCTTGTAGGTCTCAAAAACATCTTTCAGGCTAATATAGTCCTTCTTGTCATCAGACCGCTGGAATTCAGAATCAAACCACGGGGTGAACTGGTCAGACTCAGCCCGATACCGAGTAGAAACCTCTTTTACAGAATCAGGAACCCCTACTGGTTGTTTTTCATGCTTCAGCGAATCATCAATTTTCACTTCTAGGCTTGCAATTCGATCTTTCAGCTAATCTATCTGCTTTTCGTAGCTCTTGTCAAGTTCTGAGATTTTTGAAATAAATACCTCAGTTTGCTTCTCGTGATGCCTCAGATTGAGGTAATTACTAAACTGTTGCTGCAAGAAACTGATTCTGCTCAATACTAGTTTCAAACCATCATCATTCAATAGTTTAACATCGACATTTTCTACAGGAACATGGGGTTCATCGTCTTGGATAGCCAGTTGTTGTCTTCGGTTTCTGTACAACATCTTTGTTTTTTTTCAAAAGACAAAAGTTCTATATTAGTATGAAAAAATGCATTTTGAGACGGCTCACGCAGCAGCAAGACGGCAAATGACGAAGTGAATTCATAAACTTAGAGGCGCAAGCGAGGCGCCAGCGCTGCCACCCGTTGTGTCCAACGCGGGTCAGACACGCGCATGGGTGTCCCAAATATTTGGGAGCCAATCACAGACTGCCACGACACCGTGTCAGCTGCTGACATAATCTGCCTGGTTGGTCTTTGTGGCTGACAATGGGTGACAGTGGCTGTCGCCCCACAACCCAGTCCGACCACGTGAGTGCCTGTCTGGAAATGATGGTGTGAATGCGCAGACCAACCCTAGTCTAGCGTAATACACTAAACAGAGACACCAATATAATGTGCACACACAACATTAGGGTTTGTCTCATTTTAGCATTATTAAAATTTTATCATAGTGAAATATTTCTGTTGAATGGTGTTTTCTGCACGATCTTAATGTAAGTATTCACATCATAATCGTATAAAGATTTGTATTTCTTGAATCCAGTAGCACGCATAAACTCATCTTCGTCCTCATACGTACCATATGGACTTGTGACAACAATATATGATTTGCCATTAAAATAACATTCAGTATGGTCAAAAGGCATCCAATTGCTACCAAAGAAACTCTCGGGCTAACATGCCTGCAATTCCAGTATCTTTGGCATGTCGTTTCCAGTAGCTCTCTCTGCGTTTTCGATCATAAAGTGTTTCCATAGCTGTAAAGGTGTTCTATCTTCATATTGTTCAAACTTGCGGTCTCCAAAATTTACTATTTTGATGGCTCCTGTGGAAGGGATCGATACCCGTGCAGCATATTTTTTTCCTTTTTGAGTAGGTGGGAGTATTTCTAGCAACTTGAACGACGCCATTTGTATATTAGTATGATTATTGTTTCATAAGCTATAGATTATATTTTACTTTATTGATTGTATCTTCCAGTGCAGCTACTTTATTGCTTAGCATATCAATATTACTCAGAGCCGTCTTTAATCTTGAATGAAGAAGAGCAATGATTTGACTTCTCGATAGGGTGTAAGTCTTACCAGCCTCACTGACAAAACCATCTTCATCAACGTACTCTTGAGCATCGGAATCTACTTCAACCATGATCAACTCACTAAAATTACTTTAATCAAGTCTTGAGCAATATACCCAAACTGTCTTCCATTTGGGTCTGACTTTTAATTGAACTTTTTTGGATTGTTAGTTCTAATAAATCTGTCAGCATATTGATCATCAAGTAATTCAATATGTTCTTTTTTTCTAAAATCACTGATAACATCTATTTCACTATTAACAAGAATACGCCCCGAAGTTCTCATTGAAATTTATGAAGGAGTGCCAGTCGTCGAACCATTAGACAGCCCAGATCCTAAATAATAGTAATAGTTTATGAAGCATCCCCTGTTCCAGATCTATTGACATGTAATGGATAGAGAGGAGATCCTGTATTGATGCCTATATAACCACCGGCACTGATAGTCGTACGAGGCGAATCATCGGTCTTGAATGTTAAAAATGAAGTAGTTGAACATCCAATATAATACCCATTGCCAAATGATCCATTGTTCATGTAGATATCAAAGTTAGCAATCTTAGCACTATCTAATACTCTAAAACATGATGGAGTATCTGAATTTACGTACATTTGAGCTGGCGCCGATGAAGAATTAATGCCTAGTCTACCAGCAGAAGTTAGATTCATTAGATATCCACCGTTTCCGTACCAGTACATTCCATTGGGAACAGTATGGGCACTATTACCAGCGCCATAGTTCCAATTAACTACATTTCCCCCGAAAGTTTTTTGGGTATTCGATGATGATGATGATGTAGAAGTATTTAAATTTTGTAGATATAATACATCCCCCGATCCGTTTAGGTGTATTCCATTATAAGTTGATGCTCCATTTAATCTAAATTGGAACGTTGCTTGTGGCGTTGTTGTATTTAGCATCATCCGCCCGTCGCTTGGTATAAGCAGATTGCTGCCTGATGTGAAACTATTAGTTACATTAGTGTTAGAAACAAGATTTAAAGCCCCTAAGTTACTGTAGAACTGTGTTCCTCCAGAACCTCCCCATGCTTGAGCTCCATGTAGGTATCCATTGAACCAACCAGTTTGATAATTAGTTGAGAAGCCTTGAAGCTTATCATTGGCTCTTATAACTTCATAATAACCACTGTTAGCCGTTCCGATTACTCCTGTTTGATCGTATCCCGCATATAGTTGTAGCATTGGAGATATACGTTGAGTAGTTTGCTGTTTGGTTGCAATAGTTAAACCAGCATCATCAGCATCTCTAAAAATACGTACTATTTCTTTAAAGGAAGTTCCTCCGTAAAATCTTAAAGAATTTGAAGTTGTATTTCCCAGACCCATTAATCCAACTCCTCAAGAGCTCAAAGTCATTGCTTTAGATGTGGCAAAGGTGCCAAGAGTTAGAGATGTCAATGTTGAAACATCTGCATTAACTCCATTCAGCTTATAACTACCGAAATCACACGCTGTTCCACTAACCAGCGATGTCCCATTGATCATGGATCCTGAAACTAACCCGAGACCAGTAATATCTTTTAATGAGCTGAGAACAACTGCTTGTGAAGCTACGGCGTTACCTTCCGTAATATTGATATAGTAGTTCTGATTGAATGTGGTTCCATTGAACTTTAGGGCTGGAATATTCAAACCTGTACCAGTCATATCCATTGTTAAACTATAAATGTTGGTGGCAGATCTTGTAGTATCAAGAACCAGTGCTTTAGATCCGAGCGCAGTCCCAGCAGTAACTCCTGATGTATAACTTAGGTTGACAAGTGAACCAGCTTGGTACTAATGTATAGATCCGATGTATAGTTAATTCCATACTTTCTGTTGTATCGAGAATCAGCAGTATTTAATGTAAGTGTATCGTATGGATCTATCCAATCATCTCTGTTGTACAGTGTAGGGAAATACGTGACTGGAAGCAAAATTTCATAAATTGTAAACTTATATATATGTTTATATATATTAGTCGGATATATATAATGAGCAGTAAACAGACATTTGAGATATGCAACTACTACGAACAGCTTCCCAAAGAGTTCAGAGGAAAGAATTATGGAATTAATGAGGACTTGGGGATAGAAAAATTGTTCAGAGGAATCATTCTCGCGCCTTCTGGGGGAGGTAAAACAAATCTTGTAATCCACATACTTAAACATAGTCCACACATATATTGTCATCTACATTTGATCTGTAGACAGCCTGAGCAACCAATATATGATTATATAAAAGAGAAGCTACAAGGATTCGTCAGTATTTATGATCCTGAGTGCCCGCCTTCTGTAGACAGTATTCAAAAGTTAGATGGATTGCAAATGGTGGTCATAGATGATTATAGCAGTGATAAGTTGCTACAAAAAAATCCTTTTTCAGGATACTTTATTTGAGGTCGGCATAAGCTCCTTAGCACCTTATTCTTGACGCATTCCTATTTTGCGCTAGATAAGCTTATACGACTCAACAGTGAATATGTTATGATTCTAAAAGCCAATACTAAAGGGGACTTGAAACTCATTTTAACCGATTTCTGTCTCTCGAATGTCACAGAAGATGATATCTATCGAGCATATCGAGATGCTACTTCACATAAAGGTCAGTTCTTGTTTGTTAACAGTATAAAATTCAACCATCCGGAAAAATTTCAAAGGAAAGATATACAATGAAGAAAAAAATGAAGATGCAGAATAATTACAATGATTCGACGTATTGTTGATGCTTTTTTAATTTTTTTTCTCATGACGTACTTTCTCTGCTTTACGAACATTAGATCCACATTCGCATTCGAATTTTTCTTTTTTCCTTTCAAATATCGATTGTTTGTTTAGTTTATAATACTCTTTAAACTTATCAGATATTGATTCTTTATTTTGTTCGTAATGTTGATTTACCTTCACTATAATTTACTCTATATTTTTCTCGAAATATTGTTTTCGATATTTAGATATAGAATCTATATTCTGTTCTCGATATTCATTAATCGATGCTTTCTTATCTTGATAGTATTCTCTTTGAGATAGCTTTTCAATTCGAAATGAATTGTAACTATTTACAGTCTTGAGTATATTAATATAAAGCTGTTCATACATTTCTAGATGTCGTCGATCTACTACTTGATATTCTTTATAACGTCCAAGATTAGTTGGGCGCATACATTATCACATTTTGTTAGTGTACTAAAGAAAAACAACGTAAGCTTCAAACAATCTCATCTATTTACTGGAGTTAAGAACAAATGGGATAGCCCTCTTGCATTGAACGATTTATCAGTATCACTGAACAATGCAAACAACAAAGCATCTCAACATAATAACGCTACATACTTGAAAGATAGAGTTATCCAGTTATACAATGACAATGACTGGCTTGTAGACTACAATATACATCCTGTGGTTTTACCAAGAGGAGATTCAAAGGCCTTTAGAGAAGCGGGTTACATTCTTGGGGAGTATGCGAAGATCTACAAAATTGATAAAGATGGTAACATTAAAGATATGTCTCAAAAATCACTAACTACGTTGTATAAAAAGGTAGACTGGGCTGCTACGTACGATATGATAATGAAAGACTATTACAGTGATATGTTTGGTAAGAACGAGATGTATGAACCAGAAACATCAATGATTGCTAATAGACTTAATGACATCAATCTAAGTGGTACTGGTCTCCGAATCCACGGAAGACGATCTATTTTGAATAATGAGAGATATAAACTATCTGAAGAGCTTCTATTTTGGAAACAAAAACTCTAAGATACGTAAAGAATTAGAGTTGCTAAATCAGTACGAACGGAAGTAAAAAAGATATTTTGGATAATCAATTATTAATGTAATTGATATGTTTCTTGGAAATCGTCTACATCATAATATAGATCCGTTTCAAATAAACTGTAGGACCACCGCGGGATAAGGACGATTCACGTTCGATTTCCAAATCTTGGTGGCAAGACCTACAATCAAGCTGCAAAGCAGAATGAGCTAAAACAGATTACAAAAGTAAAAAAAAATACAAAAGAGGAAAAAAGAGAACACAGTGGAGCTACTGCTGTTCGTCTAGCAGCAGGTGGCTTTGTTGCTCCAAGTGGAGTAGCAGGTGGCTTTGCTGACGGACGTCCGCCAGCACAGAAATTCCAAAATTTAAAAAAAAAGAAAAAACCAGCAAAAACATTTGTGTTAGAATAGGTCTGCTGCGACTCGAGTCGCAGCAGCTAAAGATATGTTATAGGTGGTGGAGATTCATCTTCCGTAGTTTCACCCGCTGCCAGTGTTTTTTTCTTCTTCCACGAGCCGTGTATGTTTTTTGGATTTGAGATGATTGAAAAACGAATTTTTGAATATTGATGCTCCACAGTCACATAGAATTACTTGCTTACGTTTCTCTGTTATTTTATCCTTGTTCTTACCATAGTACTTCTTCTGAGCTTCTAGAAACTTAGTCCGATGGACTAAATAGTATGTTTTGTTATGAGTCATTTTATGATGTGTTCTTATATATTTAAGCAGATATATTACTAAGATTATATTAATATATATATATATGGATTCAAGTTATCTTTATTTAAAAAAATTTCTTGAATAGTTTGAATTCTCTAGTATAATATAATAGATATGAAGGACAACTATGTACATCTTGCAGTTGGGGAGTTGAGTCCGGCTCAGCAACGAAAGTTGCTTAAAACGGGTAAAATTGCTTTTTCAGCAGCTCAGTTGAAGAATGCTAGTCATCATTTAGCTTTACATCCAGCCAATTCAAAGCTAATAAAGCGAGCTAAGGCTGCTGGCAAGGGAGTAATCGAGATTACTCCAGGCGAGGTGGCGGCGGGATTGGCTCATCATGCAGGAGGGGGCTTATCGGGAGGATCTTTGTGGAGTTGGATAAAGCAGAAAGCATGGCCATGGGTTAAACAGAACTGGAATGTTATCAAACCCGTTGTGAGCAAGATTGCAGACGTCGCCGTGCCAGCTGCTGCTACGTTCTTAGGAGCTCCTGAAGCAGGTGTTGCAGCTCGTGGTGGTCTGAAAGCACTTACAGGAGTAGGTGTTCCTAAAAAAGGATCTGAAGAGATGAAGAAACGAATGGCTCATCTCCGTAGCCTACGGAAGAAATCAGCTGGCGGAAGTTTCATTTTATCATAAAACAATCATAAGTGACGCCAGGTCGCGTCACATAGCAGAGCTATGGATGAACATTATTTTTTGTTATCTTAAACAAAAATTGTAGTTATATAATCGGACAATCTAAAATGTTTGAATTCATAGATAAAGCTTTTGAGGGTGCTAAGCAGAAGCCAGTGACTATTAACTACCGTATCGGATTTCTTAAATCTATCGCTGCTGAAATCACTCCTGCTCCTACAGATCTATCTTTTTTGCGAAAAGAGAAGATTGTATTAGCTCGCGTAAATGATTCTCCTAACATTCGAACTCAATACAATCGTTTGTGCCATATCGTGAAAGCAATAGAAGTAGCGCCTGACTTAGTGTCCAAGAAGACGATGAACCGATATGTCGCTCTTTGAAGAAGCTAAAACCTCAAAAGATCGGTATTGAGAACGATAATAGACTGAGTGAAGAGCAGAAAAAAGCACGCTACCTAACCTTAAGGCAGGTGTATACCAAATTAGAGTTTGCAATCAAAGAGTTGCTTGATGAGTATGGACTCAAGCGATCTATCACAGCAGATGATATTGCTAGACGTCGAGCTGTTACAAATAGAAAGGGTAACAATTTATTCAATTTTGCCAAAAGATTCCAACAAATATCTATAGCAGCTTGCTATGTATATCAACCGGCGATTCGGAAAATCTTTGGATTGATGAAGGTTACTAAGCAAAAGCTTAGTACCTTCATCAATCCGCGAAGGATAAAGAGTTTAACGATTACTACATTGATAACAGAAACAATAGAGCTCAGATCATCATGAATCAATATAAGAATGATGCTCATCTTGGTCAGGTCACACTAGATGTAGATGATAAGCTTCGAATAATTCTCAAGAGCTGGTTATTCTTGCTAGGAAACATAGTTCCAGGATATGAATATCTGTTCTACTACAGCATCTCTTCGGATGGAACAATCAAACACAGCAACAATCAATCTACTATCGGAAGAACAATCCCCAGAATATTCGAAAAGATCACAGATAAACCACTTAGCATCAATGATATGCGTCATATACATGAAATAGCGCTACAGAACTCTGATCAATACAAACAAGCAACCGTCGCTAAACACATGGCCATTTGACTGGTTGAAAGTATAATTTGTTTATTCACAGAACAAAGTATGAACTAAATGTAAAAACTTAACTATCTTAAGATTACATCTCTACATAGTATAACCAATAGATGCAGAATTCAAATATGGATGAAGATCTACCGAAAGGTGATCGACGCAACTACAGAAAATCATATTATCAAGAAAACAAAGAAAAGATTTTAGAACAAGGTAGAAACTACAAAAAGAAAGTTCCTCAACGATGGAGAGACTATGCTCGACAGTTCTACGAACAAAAGATGATGTCGCTCCCAATGATTCAATGCGAATGCTCTCGAACCGTTCGAGAAGATTCGATGAAACGCCATTTATTGAGTAGACTTCATATGCGACTGATGGAAGAGCGAGTAAAACAAAAGAACTAAATAGAAGTAGATATCGTTCCGCAGCTCAGATTTCCTTTTTTTGCAACCAACGAGACGAGTCGCTAGTTTAGATTCTAAGCTGCTGAATGTCCAGCAGCTCAGATTTTTTTTGCAATCTGCTGGATGTTCAGCAGGTTTAGATTCTGAGCTGCAGGACGAGCTGCAGCAAAGATTTCTATTTATTTGCATCGCGCCAATATCGGCCTGATCCATGTTTATGTTAAAGAAAAATCATTTTTGAGTTTAAATAGTTTGAGCCAGGCCGAAATGGACCGGGCTCCTATTTAGATTCTGAGCTGGCGGACGTCCACCAGCTCAGATTTTCTGTATTTCTCAAACTTTTCTGGGAATTCTGAATCTAAAATTATGTTCATCTTAAGATATAATATATAGATAGTATAAAATTTAGATAAAAAAGAGACCACCCAGCATACATAACTAGTGCAAGCAAAGCTTAAAATGTGTATCTTTGTTAACTCCAATACAAAGAAAGAATGTACTCGAATGGCTAAGTATAGCTGTAATGGATACTGTATGTATCATTTCAACAGATTGCAAAATAAGAATGATTATGATTCTACAAATATACCCAGTGGCACAGAAGAAGCTGAAACAGTATTAGTGAAAATGTTATCTGAAAGCGATGAGTATTCTGGATCAGACGTGTCCACAGTGTCACTAGATTGTGATAACGAAGATACATTTGATCTATTTAAACATCTTTTTGATATCGAGAACGGATATACTAACAAATATAATCTACTATTCCTAAAGAATACTAATTTCAATGAGCTGTTCAACTATAACAAGCTTGCATTCATTTTGAATAACATCAGAGATATCGCAAAGCCATACAGAGATAATGCTAGAAACCAGGTTGCCTTGGACAAGTATTATGCGTTTAGTAGTCTGTTCAACAAGAAATCTAAAATTGGTTTGCTAGAGTGTAAGTATTACCAGAATGATAACGGTTATTTGGAAGATATCAAGCTAAAGGATCATTATCTGGAAAAGGTATGGTTCGTGAGGTACGTCATACTATCTACGATGAGTACTACGTGGACATTGATATCGATAATGCTCATCCTGTAATCACACAATGGTTGTGTAACAATCTGAAAATCGATTGTACATTATTATCACAGTATATTGGTAAGCGAAGCAATATTTCGGGATCTAATGGCTTTGAATCCATCAAAGAGCAGAGAGCATTTCAAGAAAACATTCGTCAAAATGAGTTATGGTTGCGGAGACAAGGCATATGAGGCTTTATTTGATGTCAAAAATGATTTTGTTGTTGGCTTCCGCAAGGAAATCACATCTATTCAACAACAAATTTCTGAAATATTCAAACAGCTCAATAATTTGAACAAAACTCAGCGAAATGCGAGTAACAAGAAGTATAACTACTGTGGATCAACTCTTTCTCATATCTGTCAGTTTGTGGAGAATCAGTTACTGATGATGATTTACAATAAACTTAAATCAAAGATTGGAACTGAAGCTATCAAAACTAGCATTCTCTGTTTTGATGCATCATGATCGATAAAAACGTCTTTAACCATAGCTACTTTGATCTGCTTGAGCATATGTTCAAGCAATATGGTATAGATATCAAAATGTCAGTTAAGGTGACGAATCCTATTAATCTAGCTGATATGGGGTACAAGGGGAACGTTTCATATAAACACGATGTAAAATGCAATTATGATGATCATGATTTGTACAAAAAGTATCCCCAGATGTTTAATGTCCTGACTGATGTTTCTGCTGCTGAGATGTTTGTCAATGTATTTGATAATTTCACAATTTTTGATAACAAAGTTTACAAATTCAACGGTGTCTATTGGTGTCAAGTGCTGCAGCAAGAGATAACTAATTCATTCAAGATCATTTGCTCTGATTTTAACAGAAATTTGAATGGAAATGCCGATGACATCTCCCAGAAACAATAAAGATAATTGAAAAGAATTTGATCAAGCTGGGAAATATATCTACACTGACAACTATGTGTAAGGCTATAAAAAAATTATTGAGGTGAAGGAAAGTCCTTTTGATGTAAATCCAAATCTCATTGGATTCGAAAATGGTGTGTATGACTTATTAACTGGTGATTTAAGAGATGGATGTAAGAGTGATAATGTTACACTCAGTACTGGATACATTTATACAAACTATGTAGAATACAACAGAAATAATGAATTGGCTAGATGTTGTTATGCCAAATGAGGACGAACGAGATTTGTTATTGCATGTATTATCATCTGGGTTGCATGGAATGTCTACTCCTTATTTTACGATCTTGACTGGTAGTGGTAGAAATGGAAAAGATACTCTAGTTACTCTAGTTACCTTGTTTCTGAAGAAAGCGCTTGGGAATTACTACTATCGCTCGAATAACAGTGCTATTACAGATGACGTCAAGGGTGATCTGAATGTATCTATTGCGTCTATGCATAAAAAGTGATGTGTAGTCTATAATAAGCCAAGTAAACTAAAGACAATCAAAACAAGTATGATTAATGAGTTAACTGGGTGTGCTAATGTCAGCTTCCGAATGCCGTACAGTACAAATACTAATATTGATTTGAGTTGTTCAATGCTTATGCTCTGTAATGATAAACCCAAGTTAGATGCTGTGGATGCTGCAATAGCGGCTCGTCTCATTATTATTCCATTTCGAACTTCATTTAGAACAAAAGAGTATGTTGTTGAGAATGGTTTAGAATTTAGTAAAGAGTCGAATATTTATGAATGTGATCGTAAATATGAGAATGAAGATGTAGTAAATAGCTTCCGTATGCCACTTATGAGAGTGTTACTAAAGTATTTCAAGAAGTACAAAGACGATAATTTTCAAATTTACGGGTTCCCGAGTCTGTAAAAGAGCTTTCTGCTCGGTATCTGACCGAATCGGATCCGTTTACCTCGTGGTTTGATTCTGAATTCCAGCGTTCTGATGACAAGAAAGATTATGTTAGCCTGAAAGATGTTTTTGAGATCTACAAGCGCAGCTATCTGTACGACAACCTCAGCAAAGCTGACAAGCGTAGTCAAAACTACAGATGGTTCATAAATCTCGTTTGCAGTCATCACACTCTAAAACTTTTCTATAAGGAAGTTATAAAGCTCTCGCAAACCTCCGAGGCTCGTAATGTCCTCATTGGATACAAATTCAAAGAAGAAGAACAGGATGAAGCCCTGAACATTTAAATAGAGCGCAAGTATGTTTTTTGTAGATAATGTGTGTTACAATACTTATTAGTTTAGATTGAGATAGGTCCAAAAGGACCACATTTTTTTTGCCCGGTTTTTAGACAGTTTCCAGAGAAATATCAACATAGTTCTAAATCACCAGTTTTCACGACTTTTTACGAGATCTAGAGTATTTACACGGTGTGTGTTGCTGTAGTTAGATAAAAGTCGTGTTAAACTGGACAATATGGGTGTTCATCTTCTGTCCTTAGCAGTATGTTGATATTTTTCAAATCCCATTTATTTTTGGGCGATATGTGGGCCTTTTGTGCCTGCTCTCTTTTCTCTTCTGGGGCTCTTTAGACTCTATATATTAATTCATTTTTTACTTAAAAAAAGAAATATTAAATAGATAGAAACAAAAAACACAAATTTGAACAAGATTTGACATCAACACGCTCCAGCCCGCCCGGAGTTAAGTCCGAGCAAGTGACCCCACTGAACTATCCTAAAAATTGCAGAATTAGAACAAAATTTGAGATTAAGCTGCTCGCGGACGTTCGCGAGCAGGTAAGACAGTACCCTTGAACAGATGTGTAGAATCTGCAAATGTGTACTGCTAGATGAGTAAAGGTTTAACGGATTGATCCGCAAAAAGCCATTCACCCACTCGCGCCGGTGACCCCACTGAACTATCCTAAAATTGCAGAATTAGAGTAAATTTTGAGATCAAGCAGCTGCCCAGCAGCAGCCCATTCATCCACTTGCCGCAAGACGTCTTGTAGCTGCTAAGGCAGTACCCTTGAACAGATGTTTGCTGCTATAGGTCGCGGATATCCGCGGTCTCAGATTTTTATTCTACAATTCTCAAATGATTTCTAAGAAATGTAAAAGTATATGCATGCATATTCTGATGTTTGTGCCCTAGAACTCATCTCCGCTGGTGCTGGTGCTGTACATGACGCGCGGGTCGAACTTGATCTCATTCTCACTCGCATCTGGTGTAAATAGGGAGCTCTGGACTGACGACCGACTGCTTGTGCGTGACGAACGGCGTGGTGGAGAGGCTTCCTGGGTGAACGATGGGCGGCGCTGTGGTGAGCTCTCAGCGAACGATGGTCTACGCACCGCCTCTGTCTCTGCATTCGACTGTCTACGCGATGAGGACGCAGMGTTTGATCGCGATGAGCGGCGCTTCTCCTTGGTGGTGATGACGGCGCGCTCGTTCATGTCGACGATGAGATCGCGTTCTTGCAGTTCTCGAAGCGCCTCATTGGTCCATCCGCTCTTGCGCAGGATGTTGAGCATCATCTTCTCCTCCCTGGTGATGTACCCCCAGCCGCTCGTCGGATCGATGTTGTTGCGGTGATAATGACAGTACGCTGGAGCAAACTCAGCTTTGACGCTGCGGTTGCAGACATGACACGGATGGGTCCCCACCTGGTTCATATTGTGGCGCAGCACGATCTGTGGGAGAGTTTGATCCATGGCGCTGGTGATCGAATTGAAGAATGGGTGATCGAATCCCCGTTTACTACGAGAATTCCATATGTGTGTAACGAATCCACAGTCTCTGCCTATATTAAGCCCAGCAGCGCTCTCACGCCATGTAAGCTTCGAGTGACAGCCACGACGAAACTCCCGATAAGACCACGCTGTCCATCCCATAAGGTCACATCAGCACCCCATTCGCACGCCAGCACATGATCGCAGCACAACCCCTGTCCCAACAAGACGCCGTTGCTGACGTGCCCAWTCTGTCCGATGCTAGAATTGAATCCCGTAGACGTTCTGATCCAACGCCATCGCATGTCGAAACTGACCAGCGAAAATAACCGAGAGCACCCACAGGACTCATAATTAGCTATAAAATTCCCGTCATTTTTACTTCGCGATTCGTTGCATCCCATACATCTACAGAGCGTCTAATTGCCGAATCTTTCAAGATGCCGTCTTAATTCAATGGATCATCAGACATGCAGTACGCTTCGCTCCACGCTACTGACTTCGTCGTCACTGTCGTTTCCCAGGTCACCGGATTCCAAATCAGCCTCCACTTGCACGTAGACCCCACGCTCCATTGTCTCTTGCAGGCGTCTGAACGATCGCACGACGTACACGACACTGGCGACCAGCACGGCCAGTGCGCATGCACCAGGCAACAAGATTTCCAACATCACAGGATAGTGATCAGCCTGTTCCTGGGAAATAAGCGACGCCAAGAGGAACGCCTGGAAATCGAAGGTGCCGTGGCTGACTATTGCTGGATACAGCATCGAGAGATTAGCACGCCATCCGCCACCGCGTGGCGCCATCGCTGTGGCTGCACCCTTCTGACGACTTGACGCAGAGATTGTTGCCATTCGCAGAGCTAGTCGTCCACCCGTCATGGCACCACACACGCAATGCAGCGGCGTGCTCACGAAGCCGCGTAGAACGGCCGTCAACAGCTTGTCCGACGCTGTGGGGGACGCAAACGTGTACCCAATATTCTCAGCAAACGAGAAGCCCAGTGCGCCAGCCACGACTGCGATGTAGATAACCATCCAGTGGTGACGATGGCGTTCCTGCTGGTAGAGCAAGTGGCGTGGATTGCAGATACCGCGGCCTCCGCCACACGTCGCACACGCACAACACGAGCCCTGCACGATCCACAGCTTCAGTGACTCCTCGACCAGCGCAGCGACGGTGAACGACAGCGCAAAGAGGAACACAAAGTAGCCGAACGTCTGGCGCACGTCGAGCTGCGCAAGCAGGTCGCCGATGGAATTCGAGACGGGCGAGCCATGGAGCGATCCCATACCAGAGCCACTAGTCGCGCCATTGTTTTCGTCCAGCAATGCGTGCAACTGCGTGCTCAGCGACGTCCATTGATCAGCAAAGCACAGCAGCAGCCAGAACGGAAGCATGGCCGTCTGAATAAGCCCAGCCAGCATGGTCGACGGGAAGATACCAGCGAGGAAGCAGTAGAAGATCTGCTTGTGCTCCTGCGCTCTATGGACAACAGATTGACACACAGAAGAAGAATATTAGTACAACAGGCGTTGATAGAGTGGATTATGACAATGTGAGCATTGATAGCCACGTACGTGATGCTGTATGTCTCTGCATGAGACGACACCCATCCGAAGAAGATGGCAACGGGCGAGCACAGCAGTACCGCCAGCGCCACCAACGACATTCCGCCGACGACCTGTGCAACCCCAAGCAATGAGTCAGTCCTTCATCTCCTTATATACAATATCAATGCGAGTAAATACACGCACAAGCAGCAGCAACAGCGACGTGGCCACAGCCAGCACGCCCCATGATCGTCCTCGGGTTACCATATTCCCTGAGACCGAGGTCACCATAATTGGGATCATCAATTATGGACTTCGCAATGATTGCGTGGCGGTTTCAGTTGCAACCAATGGCGACTGCGCTGCAATTGGCGGAAATGATGGCTACACACGTCGTTTCGACCAATCAGCGCGCGGTGAGCCAGTGTCGCTGTTCCTTGGGCGCAGCTGGGCGTGTCAATCGACGCCGACACACACGGCCGAACTGACTGCCCAAGTCATCGATCCGGTCTCGTCGTGGACACTTGGCCAGGGCCGACAGATTGACTCAGTGTGTGTGTGAGTGAGTGAAGATGGGGAACATTTTGGCGTCTTCGCCGGCATCGCCGGCGCCGGCCACGCTCTCGGAGCTGTTCGAGACGCTGTTCCGCAAGACCAAACCGTGCCGCGTGCTGTTGCTTGGGCTCGACAACGCTGGCAAGACCACGATTCTCTATCGTCTCAAGAAGTTCGGCGAGAACGACGCCGCGGATTGCCCGATTGCAGTGATGCCGACGGTCGGATTCAATGTCGAGACGTTCACGTACAAGAACCTCGAGTTCACGGCGTGGGACGCTGCCGGCGACGTCCGGTTGCGCCCAGCGTGGCGCAATTACATTCACAACATCGACGCGCTTGTGTACGTCGTGGACTCGTCTGACAAAGCACGGATAAACGAAGCCACAGAGGAGCTGCATCGGCTTTTTGAGTGCCCACAGCTGCATGCGGCGTCGCTGCTGGTGTACGCCAACAAACAAGACCGCGACGACGCGCTGTCGCCGGAAAAGGTGCAAGAACTGCTGCGACTGGATGCCATCACAACGAACCCGTACCATGTTCAGCCGTCGACTGCGGATTCTGGAGAAGGCTTGCTGGAAGGCTTGCTTTGGCTGACGAAAGCGATGCCAGCGCCTGCGAGTTGAAGGACCATCTTTGGGACAGCAGCTGTGCTGTGTGGAAAAGCACATGAAGAAGGTTTGTTGCCTGGATGCAAGGGCGACACGGATACGCACGGTATTGAACCTCTATTCTGCAGAAGCACGACCATGGCGTGGCGAACCGCTGGTTTCCAGATTAGCGAATTAATTACCCAAGAACTACACTTTTCCCTTGACTCGTCTGCGGGCAGCCTGTCCCTGTGTTCATGGTCTGCGAAAGACTTTCGAACTGTGCAGACAAAAATGATGTGAATGCTGCTCAAGCCCTTCAACAGTCAGCGGGCGCTGCTTTTTCGAGAAAGTTGGTCCGAATCATTACGAAGAGGCGGTGTTGCTCTGCTGGTTGCAATGGGCTTGGCCGCAGTGATGCGAGCACAGTGCTGCGAAAGGTGCGTTGGGCAACACGGATGTTTCCCTGGCTGATGGCGACGATGCAAACGCTTTTTTTTGGCAAGCAAGCAAACGACCTTGTCCAAATTTTGTGATGGCTTTTTCTCAACCATCGCGGCGGGTGCTGGAACAGATTGAGAGGCTCAGGTTTGTTTCTGTGTGCATGGCACGCTGAAGCACCAACACACAGTCAAGCCTGCATTTGGTCCTTGATATCTCGTTCGCACGGCATCGATGCATGAAGTATGCATGTGAATGCTGCGTCCAGCTGAATGGAAACACTTTGTACAAATGAGAAAGGGTTGATGTTGGAATCACTTTGGCTATGTTTCGTCCACAGCTCGATCGTGTGCGCGAAGCTCCTCTTCAGTCTGCAGCGGTTCTCCATAAGGCGACCACACGAGACACGCAAACGTGTATCCAACATCCGCAGACAGAACCATCAACAATCCAAGCCCTTACGCTTCGTGCTAGGTGCTGAATAAATGTCACACGTATAGGACGCTGCATCAAAGTTCTGACGAAGCAACACTGACAACGTTCGGGAGTTCACATTCCGTTTTTCGACGCCAGCGAAACAAGACATACTTGGACAACGCATCACTCCACGAAACCATGACCACATCCATCTTTGCTACCGCCTTCTGTGCCGCGCTCGCCATCGCGAACGCTGCTGAGACTCCGAACCAGCACCAACAACCAAATACCAATAACCCACCTGCCGTCACCACGCAGCCACCGAAGTACACCCCTGCGCCAACCACGCAGCCACCAGGGACGCTACCTCCAGCTACCACGCTACCGGCGACGAAACAACCAAAGCCTACTACTGCACCACCAACTACGCAGCCACCGAAGACGCCGGCGCAAACAACACCGCCACCAAAGACACCGGCGCCAATCACACAACCCCCAAAGACCGCAACGCCTGCAACAACGCAGCCTGGAAAGATTGTGCCATCGCACACTCCAGCCAGCTCCAAGCCTACGCACCACAAGAAAGAACTGTGCGGTTACGACACGCCCGCACCAAAGCACACCCCTGGCAAGAACACGCCTGCAACAAGCTCATCCCCCGGCAAGCAAACGCCACCACCACCAGCCAAGCAAACGCCACCAGCTCCAGGCAAGCAGACGCCGGCGCCACCAGCCACCACGCGTCCAGCCAACAACGCCACGGTCACGCCAAAACCGACCACCAACGTGCCAGTGCCGCCAAAGA
>NSDO01000124.1:70885-98895 GCA_002286825.1 Lagenidium giganteum
TCCATCCAGCTACATAATTGACTGGTCCGCCACGGCAATATACTCAACGTATCGCGCAGCTTCTTGCTTTTGCTGGCTTGACTTGCGGGATGGTTGGGCTCGTGTTTTCACCAGCCATCACACACAAGACGCCGCGCTGGTATTTTCTCTCGACAGTCGAGCTGTAGTTTCTGCGAGTCGTTTTGTCGTTAATTGGCAGAACAGGATATTCTTGCGGGCAACCGAATGGACTGGGAACTTGCACTTTGCCCACGCGTTGGCCACCGTTGAGCGTCGTCGACGTGACTGATTCGCAACACATTTGCACAACACTGACGCCAACAAAGGAATTGCTCAGCAGTGTTTTTGTTTACTGGCATCGATCTATGCAAAAATGCCCAGCGACGCCTCCATCAGGAAGTTTTCGGTGGTCTGGAGAAGAACAGTGGCGCACGCATTGTAGGAGGCCAAGACGGCGTCCTTCAACAATTTCGCTTGCTGCTGTTGCTCGGACGTGTGCGCGGCAATGTCTTGAGTCAAGTGTGCGCAAGTCTTGAAAACTGACGACGGTGTCGCGTTTTCGTTGGTCTTGATGGAGGGAGACCATGGCTTGATGACTCCCCATCCTCTTTCGCAAAATTTCAATGAGTGAAGACCACAGAACGGAGTCGTCGACTCTTTCTCGGATAAGGAGCACCATGTGAGTAGCTGCCGATCCCCATCCACGACTCGTTTGACTACAAACTTCATCGTCATCTCGACTTCGGACCGACGAACGCGTACGGTCACCACAATGCGTGCAGTGATCTCAGAGGGCGTGGTTTCAAGAGCCTACATATGTGCAGCGATAGTTCTGTGATTAATCAACCGGCCTGATGACCATGCGTGTCATCGCACTTGAACTTACCGAGTAGAAGCCATTGTTGAGCTTGATGTAGTCCATGGATAGGCATTTCCAGACAGCATCCGCAGTTGCAGCGACGCTGAAAGGGAGCACGCGGTTGGTCAGGTACTCCATGACATCGTCGCTGCTTGACCGTGGACGGAATTCGTGGATTTCTTTGTCGGTGTTTGACAATCCGCACGCAGCGATAGCACGGTCAACAGCAGAAATTTTGCTTCGGGCATCGCGAAGCAATTGTTCGTAGACAGGCGGACTCACGTGGCCAGCCGCGCACAACCGTTTGTGCTGTTCATTAGACTCGTCGAGCATCTACGCATGCCATTATCAGCTGTTTGGACCAGCAGACCAGCAGCTCAGGGCACGTTGTTCAGCACATACCGCTGTGTTCGGTCGTTTCCGAAGGATGCGCTCCAAGCTTCGTGCCACCTTGACTTGGCTTTCCAGCAGGTCGCGCAGTTTGCAGTTTTCCACTTCCGACTTCTGCTTTTCCTCCATTTGGTGCTTCGCAATGCGTTCCCAGAGCGATGAAGTCGAGAACGTGACCAGTGCCGTCGGTTCCTCGACGTCATGATCGCCGTGAACAACCAACGGTGACGACGTCACCGACGACACTGCAGATGACTCATTGGAGGTGTGGTGCGACGAATCGCTGTCACCGTGCTTCAGGCGCGACAACTCGGACTCGAGCTCAGCCACAGCAGCTCGCAACTGCTCGATCTCGTCCTTGTGACGCCGGCGCGCTTTGTTGTCGCCGGACGGGGCCCTGGTCACGCGAGACGACTGTTTCGCTCGCTTCGTGACGTCCACAGGCGCGTGTTTCTGCTCGGGCGTGATCACTGCAACCACGCCATGTGGCTGCTCTGAGTCATCAACATCAACAGCAACCACTCCGGCACCACCATCAGCACCATCAGCGACATCGTCCAGCATGGACAGCATGAACATGTCGTCCGACGGGTCCACCGGCCACATCCCCTCGCCCTTGACCGCCGGGCTCACGCTTTGCAGCAGCATTTCTTCCAGTACCATGTCCATCGGCTCGTTGGGCCCCAGTACTGGCACTGGGGCCCACGGCATGGATGGCTCGCCCGGCGTGCTCATCGGGCACTCCACGAGTTCATCCAAGAACGCATTGAGCGCCTGCGCCGAGAAGGCGTCATCGTGGTGGCGCTGGCACTGCAGCGGATCCATGCGCGAGCGAAGGGAGGTGGGGGCTTGTTGGCTTGACCAGAGACGCCTGCTGCACCACTTTGCATGGCAGCGAGGTCGAGGCAGTTCCAAATATGAACGACCTTGCTCGTGTCGTTCGTTCAGACGGCGCCGGCCACCGCCACCGACGACAACACACCAACAACCCGTCGTGGGAATCAGTCTGCGACATGTGAAGGGCCGAAGGATTTGCCGCCCGGTTGTACCTGCAACCGGAATTGATCGACTGCATGGTACCTGGCAATGCGGTAAAGTGGCATAGAGATCAAGGCACCAGCAACGTTGACGCAATCGCGGAGTTCCCCATCCGGGTACCATCGCGTACCTGCTCCGTTGAGAATGACGGTAGTGATGGACACCCACCATGGCCGGGTGCTGAACCTCTCCGACCCGAACTGTCTTGGAACGGTGCATGAGGGAACTGCAAGGTGCAGTCTGGTGAGATGCAAGTGGCTGACGCAGTGCGTCACACGGGAACCAACCCTAAAGCTGCCTGCGCCTCTGCATGGCTTGGGCAGCATGTCAAGCAAGCTTCCTGGCACCCACGAGCACCAGTTGCTGCGATTTTTCAGCCGTTGTGGCTGTGTTTGGGTGCGCCAATTTGCGACTGAATCTGCGCTGATGACGCTCGTGGGTGGCCACTGTGGGACCCAATCGCTGCTGCCACGTGGCTGTGTGTGGTGGCGCTGGTGTGGTGCTTCAATGGCCACGATGGTTTGGTTGCGTTTGGTTTCGTTCGGTTATGCGAGGCCGACCGCCGCTGTCATGAGCAGGTTCTCGGTGGTCTGGTTCATGACACCCATTGCTCGGCTGTAGGCACCGAGCACGACGTCTGTGAGCGTGCCGACTTGTTCTTGGTATCGCATCGACTGCATGACAAACTCAATGTCGATGCGAGCACTCGACTTGAGCAAACTAGCTGGGGTCTCTGTCGTCGTGGAGCTGGCTGAGCTGTTCGTGCATGGTTGGATGAGGCCCCAGCCTTGATCTGCTACCTGCAGCAGCTTGAAGCCACCGAACGCGTGGTCTGATGCTTCTTCGTCGGTGCGTGACTCCCATGTCAGCAAGCAGCACCCATCTTGGATAGAACGCGTCAGGACGAAGCTGCCCGTCACCAGCACTTCAGATCGGCGCATGATGTAGGTGACAGCAAGCCTTGCTGTGATCGAATCTGTCGTGACGGCAATGGGCTACATATACAACCGGAATCAGACCCCCGCACGAGGCTACGAGCAACCAGTTCAGACTTACCGTGTACTGGCCATTTGGGAACTGGATTTCCATTGAGAAGCACTTCCAGTACGCATCTGAGATAGCTACCACGTCGAACGGAAGCACGCGAACATTTTGGTACTCGATGGACAGCGTTGCTTTACCAGAGCTGTCGACGGTGAGATCATTAAACGGGCTCCCAGTCGTCACTGTCTCCGCTGTTGTCTTGACCACATCACGCACTTCAGCAAGGCGGGCTGTGGCTCTCGCAAGCAGTAGATCATATTGTGATGCATCTGCTGGCTCTGCAGCACAGAATCGCTTTGGCTTGAGTATCGACTCCGCCTGAGTGTCGATAACGACGCGATGAGTGCTCTCGAAGCCAATTGACATGCGCATGTGCACGAACCTGTCTGATGGGCCGTTTCCGCAGCACGCGCTCCAAATTGTGTGCTACGCGGAGCTGGCCCTCAAGCAGCTCGCGCAATCTGACGTTCTCCACTTCTGCCTTGCGCTTCGCGTCCATTTGATGCAGCGCAATGGTCTCCCACACAGACGCAGCGCTGAACGCTTGGTCAACCTGCTCCGGTGTGCCACTTCCTGGTTCTGCTTTGACAGTCGATCGAGATCGCAACGCCGCGAGCTGTGCTTCAAGCTCGTCGACCTTCCCACGTAAATATTCGAGCTCGTCCTTGGGAAGTCGCTTTGGTGTTGCTTTGGCCCGTTGCTTGCTGTCTTTGTCGCTGTCGGGTCGTGGCGTTGTGGGCGTGTCATCGGTGGATGTGGCTTCCATAGGCGCGCCCATTGACAGCTCTCCATGAGAACTATCAATCAGCTCCAGCAGGTCCAAAAACGCACTGTCGTCGTCATCGTGACCCCACGACAGCCGCACCTCTTCAGCGTCGCCTTCCATTCTCTAGACGTCTTCGACTAAATATATTGAGTTTCAAGAACATTGTATATTTCCGTGCAGGTGCAATAAGAAATACCAATCTGAGGTCAAAATGTACTTTTCGATAGGTGCAGAGTGCAGACTCATCCACGTGCGTGGCATGCATCCGTCCTGTGTATTGATCACACAGCAGCGGACAACAATGCAATCGTCACCGCATATTGACGCGTCAGGTATTCTTCGGGCTGAACGAGGCGTCACTTGGAGCTTCAGCGCAATTCCCGGCTCGGTCGTTCACTTCTTCGCGGACAACGTCTTGGGCATAATATTCTAGCTCTTGGCACAAGACAGCACAAGCGCACTGCATCTCTGTGACATTCAGCAGGAGCAGTTGCCGTGATTGTTCCGCGGCTGCGGCTGCGTGTGGTTGACGTCATTTGCGATTGATTCTGCCGTGATGACACTGGTGCGTGTTCACTGTGGGATCCAATCACAGTCGCCACATGAACGTGCTGTGTGGTGCATCAATGGTCACGTTGGTTTGGTTATGTGAGGCCAATTGCCGCTGTCATGAGAAGGTTCTCGGTGGTTTGGTTTATCACACCTATTGCTCGGCTGTATGAATCGAGCAAAACGTCCGTGAGCACACCGACTTGGTCCTGCTGTCGCAGTGACTGCATGACAAACTCAACGTCGATGCGAGCGCTGGACTTGAGTAAGCTGGCTGGGTTCTCGTCTGTGCTTGATGCGCATCGCTTGATTAAGCCATAGCCTTCATCCGACACTTTGAGGGACGAAAACCCACCGAATACGTGGTCTGAGTCCTCGTCACTGACCGTCTCCCATGTGAATAGGCAGCAATCATCTTGGATGGAGCGCTTCATGGCAAAGTTGAACATCACCAGCACTTCGGATCGTCGCATGCTGTACGTGACTGCAAACCTCGCTTTGATCGAGTCTTTCGTGGTTGCAATGGGCTGAACAGATTGCGAGTCAGTCGATGTGGATCCAGCACATGTAAGAGCAGGAAAACAAAAACAAATCGGTTGAAACTTACCGTGTACTGGCCATTTGGGAACTGCATCTCCATCGAGAAACACTTCCAGTACGCGTCACAGATGGCTGTGGCATCGAAAGGCAGCACACGTTCCTCTTGGTAGGATTCCATTGACAGCATTGCTTTGCCATTGTGGTCCACGGTCAGGTTATTGAAAGGACTGGAAGGTGGCGTTTCATCCATGTCTATCTTCACTACCTCACGCACTTTAGCAAGTCGGGCCGTGGCATTAGCCAGCAATTGATCATGTTGTGATGTATCTGCTGGCTCTGCAGTGCAAAGTCGCTTGGGCTTGAGTATCGACTCCGCCTGAGTCGCCATGCCACAAATTGAATCGTTCCACGTCATAACTTCATCCCGAGTGCAATTGCAATGGCACTCGCACACGCACCTGTCTAATGGGCCGTTTCCGCAACACGCGCTCCAGGTTATGTGCTACGCGGAGCTGACCCTCAAGCATCTCTCGCAATCTGACATTCTCCACCTCTGCCTTGCGCTTCGCGTCCATTTGATGCAGCGCAATGGTCTCCCACACAGACGCAGCGCTGAACGCTTGGTCAACCTGCTCCGGTGTGCCACTTCCTGGTTCTGCTTTGACAGTCGATCGAGATCGCAACGCCGCGAGCTGTGCTTCAAGCTCGTCGACCTTCCCACGTAAATATTCGAGCTCGTCCTTGGGAAGTCGCTTTGGTGGCGCCTTGGACCTTGCTCTGAGCTGGCAGTCGCGGTCCTGCTGTGATGGTGATGAAGCGAGTTGCGGTGTTGGTGGTGTCGTGGGCGTGCCATCGGTGGATGTTACTTCCATAGGCGCACCCAATGACAGATCTCCATGTGAACTATCGATCAGCTCCAGCAGATCCACCAACGCGCGATCGTCGTCATCGTGGCCCCACGTCAATGGCACCTCCGCATCGACCTCCATTGCTGCAAGTGTGAAGCACACAACTGCCGTGTGGCGTGCAATAAATAATACCAATATAGAAAGTTATGTACTTTTCGACACAGGTTCGAATGCCCGCTAATGCAGCCACAAAGGCAGCGAACCCGTCAGCCCACCTGCGCGTCCCACAAGTCGAGCTGCAGGCACAGCTGCGAGCACTGAACCAAAGAGCTTCACTCAAAGATGATGTCAATGCCAATGAAATTGAGGACAAAGCAAGAAAGCGCGCTGACGAGTGGAGGTCCTTTGCAGAGTGTCACGACTGCGTGCGCAGGTGGAAAACGTGCAGCTCAAGGAGGTGCTGGAGTCGCAGATCAAAATGGTAAACATGCTGGAGCGTGTGCGACGCAAACGGACGCCACCGCTGGAGAATATGCGTTTCAATCGAGTTGCCAGTACGGAACTACACAGCTACAATGGCGATCGACTGCTGACCGACAGGAGGGAATCATCGGGATATGATGAAGGCTTCGAGCGTTTTTGTGCACGGGTTGGATGAGATCATTGACAGCTTGGACGCAATTTTACGCATCGGTCGACCACGTGTTCGCAGACACCGGTTTGGCCGCAAAAGCGGAGCCATTCCGAAGCTTTCGAGGCACGCGCCAATAAAGATTGCGACAATATGTTTCTCGAATTGATGGAGTGCATGGTGGTTCCATTTGATTACCGCACGACGACAGGTGCAATTTGGCATCCAGCACGACTGTGCTCAGTGGACAAGATATCGTGCACGTCGTTGATATGACAAGCGCGTGAGGTCGTGGGCTGACTTTTGTGTGACTAGGGAGCTGAGGAAACTGATGACACAAATGCTGTCCACGTTCGCGTGGAATTGGCGGAGACGCGCATGAGTGCACGTTTCCACGGCAATTTTGTGGTGCGGCGCTACACGGAAGAAGACCGTGTGGTGCACGCGAGGCGAAACAGTGATCACACCAGTAAAGTTCACTGCCGGTCCGACTCGCGGGCTAGTACTGAACTACAACGGGTGGCTAGTCTTGAAGAAGCAGAACGGGCAAGCAACCGACTGTTCTTCAGGGATGCGTCTGCATTCATCCTATTCTCGACGACGATCATGACACTGGTGCGCCATCAACAGTGGGCGCACTGTTGATGGCGAGTTCATCATCCAAAACATCGAGGGCAGCCCGACCAACTGACTTTCCTGCACTGGGCCTACATTAAAACCTAGACCGACAAATAAATACCTCAATGCCTCCAACGTACCAGGAGCACGCAGACACCTGTAAAACCATGAAAATGGTTGGGGGTGAACTCCAGCACGTGCATCGTCGTGTACAATGAGCCTGTCGGCGCTTGACGTTGATCGATCTCAAGAAGCGGGATGATGAATCGTGGAGGGCATTCCATCAAATATATTTTATTTTTTTGGTCGTCATTAATGAGCTTCCTCGATGTCAATGACGCCGTTGTGGCGGACACGCTGTCGTTCATCGACGAGTTCGAATCCGAACAAAATTCCGCAGCTACCTCTACCGTCACTGCTGCTGTCAACGCTGATCTGCCGTCCACAGCGTCGTCTCCGTTGCCCACGGACAAAGCCGACAACGTGCCCTCGGCGCCAGTCAAGAAGGTGTCCGTGAACCGGTCGCGGAATCGCCTGAAGGAAGAGCTCAAGTACCTGCGCGTCAAAGTGGTCGAGCTTCAGGCTCAGCTCGCAGAACTCAATAGTGGTCGACTTGCAAGTGCGACTCCCAGGACCGACGATGGCGAAGAAGCAGGCAATGAGAGCGATGAGAACAGACTAGCGAACGAGTGGCAGTCGATCGCGAAGCGTCAGCACGAGGCACGGCTGCGCGCGCAGGTGGAGAACGTGAAGCTGAAAGAGATGCTGCAGGCGCAGATCAAGACAATGACCATGCTGGAGCGCGTGTTGCGCAAACGGACGCCACCCGTCGAGGTGAGTTGTCGGCTTCACTTCGGTATCGATGGTCGGTTAGAGGAAGTGAATGGATTTGCGCAATTCCTTGTCATAGACAACGCCATCAGCGTATGGAGACGGCTTCAAGCGCTTGTGTCCGGATGAGTCCGCTCGCAGGCATGTTCCGATTGAGTTCGACGAGCTGATTGCCAGCCTCGATGCAGTTTACGCATCGGTCGATCAGGTATTTGATGCCAATGGCTTGGCGACCAAGACGGAGCCGTTCCAAAACTCGCAGGCGCGTGATAGTGACGATGGTGAAGGCATGTTTGTGGAGTTTACGGAGTGCAAGGTGGTGCCTTTTGATTATCGCACGACGACGAGCGCAATCTGGCGGTATATCCAGCACGAATGTGCGCAGTCGCGGAGTGCATTACACCAGGTGGGTCGTGGCTATTGCAGTAAGTGCTTGTGTGCGAGAAAATGACTTACTTCATGTGTGCTTATTACGTGGCTAGGGCGTCGAAGAAACGGATGACACGATTGCAATGCACATTGGTATCGAGCTGGCGGCGATGCGCATGAGTGCGCGTTTCCACGGAAAGTATGCCGTTCGTCGGTACACGGAAGAAGACCGCGTGGTGTACGTGTGGCGAATGGTGATCACCCCCGAGCAGTTCTCCGCTGGTCCTACACGTGGTTTGCTCCTGCGCGACAGTGGATGGATGGCTGTGAAAAAGTCTTTGTCAATAGAGAGCGCGACCAACGGACCATCGACAGTCATCCAAGCATGCGTCCACATCCATCCAGTCCTCGAAGACGATCATGACGCTGATGCACCATCGACAGTCGGCGTGCTCAGCGAGTTTGTGATCCGTACGATCGAGGGTACCGTGAAGGTTGCCAACCAGCTTTTGGAGAATTTCCTGCTCGAGGAAACGTTGCGATGGAAAACCCAGTCTGGCCCGTCTAGTGAGATCAAACGCTAGTGAACGCGGCAGGCTACGGGATATTAATCATCCACAAAGAAATTCCTTGGTTAATGCTCGAGGCGGCAATTTCCCCTTGGCGTTGTTGTGTGTGCGTCCACAAGTCGAGATCGCTTACTACTGATGGTCGGCTGGTGATCTCGACTCAAGTCTCTACCAGCGAGCGTTGCACCACCTTTATTCATGACCACAACAACAATGTGTTGTTCGGCAGGACCCAGGCAACAGCAACAACGCAGGCATCGTTAAAGTAAACGATGCATTGAGAAGCCATCCTGAGCGCTTCCGGCGGCGTCTGATGAGCTTCCTGGATGACAGTGACGCCGTCGTCGCCGACACACTCTCCTTCATCGATGAGTTCGAAGCAGAGCATGCAGCCACCACCACCAGAACGCCGATTAGCACACAGTCCACTGCGGCTTCGCCATCATCCCAGGGCAGCGACACAGGTAGCGCTGGCTCCATTGCACTCGCCAAGAAAGCTGCATCGAATTCATCCCGCGGTCGTCAGAAGCAAGAGCTCGCGTACTTGCGCACCAAAGTAGTGAAGCTAAAGGCACAGCTGAACGGAACACAGGTGCGTCATCCAACGACGATGGAGATGACAGTTGCGCCAGTGTGTGGAAGTCGATCGCCGAACGGCAACACGAAGCGCGACTTCGCGCTCAGTTGGATAATGTGAAGCTGAGGGGAGATGCTGGAGTCACAGATCAAGATGGCGAGCATGCTTCAGCGCGTGCAGCGCAAGTGTGTACAACAGGCCGAGCTTAGCTCAGGGAGCATCCACTGTCATCCAGAATGCTTCCACACCAGTCCCGTCCTTGAGGATGACCGAAAGTCTGGTGCACCGTTTACTGTCGGTGCACCAACCGAGTTTGTGACACGGGCCTTAGGTGGTATGATCGACATCGGTAATCAGGTCCTGGAGAAATTTCTGGCAGAAGAGTCGCTGCGATGTAAAGCTTAAGCTGACTGAGTACGTTTGGCGCGGTGTGCTACCCAACGCGTTTTCAAGCAACGACAGAATTTTCTCGTCCCCAGACTCGACGAGGCTTACGTATCTATCGATCAGGTGTTTGATGATGCTGTGATAGCTGGGCCGATCCGGAACTCTCGGGCAAGAAATGATGACGAATGCGATTGCGACCGAGATGTTTGAGGAGAAATCCCTGTAATTATCGTATAGCTTCGTTGATCGTGAACTGAACTGGGTATGCAATGTGTGCAAGATGGCGAGTAAAACGAATGACACCATGGCCATCCATATCAGAATGGAACTCACTACAGTGTAGTCTCGCGTGGTGTGCGAATTTCCACAAATATTGCTGTGTCGCGACCCACAAACAAGGAAGTGTGGTAGATGTATTGTGACCGGTGACAACCCCGTCAATCTCTGCAGGCTCCACGCGTGGGTCAATACTGAAAATGGCTGCTAGATTCGACGGGGTTGATCACTACGGGTACGAAGTGAGCATCAACCGTGGACCAGCGATGCGCCCGCAATCATCTCGTACGCGAGACTGGTCATAACTCTCGTGCACCATCGACCGATTTCGCGATCCAGATTATTGCGGACACCTCCGACGTGAACTACCTCACAGTGCTAAACACCGCTCGTTTGAATGTAATGAGATACTGTATCAAACAGCTTGTCCGACAAGGATCCTGCATACTCTGGTGAGCTCTGTGTTGGTCTCAAGAATAAGCGTCAACGTCGGGATGCTTGGGTCTTGGTGCTCTACGCCTGGTTAGAAAGCCATAACTGCCGCTCGACTGTGTTTATCCGATCATTGTGTGGTCGATTTGACTCGAACTAAATCAACAGTCGCTCAAAGCAGCATGAGATTCGTGGATGGGAGCGACGTCGTCGTCGCCGACACGCTCTCTTTCCTCGACGAGCTCGAGCCAAGATGCACCGACCCAACGGGACGTGGTTCCACGAGCTCATCAAAAGCCTCGACGCCCTGTACACGACCATGGAGTAAGTGTTCACTGCCAACAATCTCGCGACCAACATGCAGCCGTTCCGCAACTTGAAGCCACGAGACAACGGCACCAGCGAAGGCATGTTCATCGAGTTCACGGAGTGCAAAGTGGTGCCATTTGATTTTTATTTGGTATCGTACGACGACGAGTGCGATATGGCGCAATATCCAGCACGAGTATGCCAAGTCGAGACGAGCGGTCGATCGAGTAATGTTACATGGTCGCCATGATGCCCAATGACTGGCGATGAGCTGACGCCGTCGTGTCATGTGGCTGCATGTGAGCAGGGAGCCAAAGAGACCGATGACATCATTGCTGTCCACATTGGTGTGGAGCTGGCAGAGGCACGCATGTGTGCTCGCTTCCATGGCAACTATGCCGTGCGGCGATACGTGGAGCGCTGACGAACATCCATGTTGTGTTGGAGGACGACGACGAATCTGGTGTGGATCACAAACTAATCAAATGACGCTCCTGCGTTCAATGGTGCTCCATATTCGTCATCGTCCTCCAACACAACATGGATGTGCACGCACGTCTGGATCACACTCGATGCCTGCTTGCTGGGGGTCGCCATCGACGATAGCTTCGCTGTCATCGATCAACGTCATCGCCCGCCATGGCGTTGCGTGAAAACAATATATCAAAAAAAAATCATCCGAAAATATTGGTGCCCAATGGTTCGACGAAAGAAGCGCACAATTCGACCAGCTTCCGCATTACACTGTACAACGTTATCTTCCACGCGCACTTCATCCGAATGGTGAACGTGCTGGTACGTATAACTTTCGTTGATGAAGCCTTGACCACGAGCCAACAATTCAAACATGCGACTCCGACCAAGCACACCTTCAATATTTTTAATGGATATATTTATTTCCTTCGCCACTCCTGCGCCAGCTGATGAGCTTCCTCGACGAGAGCGACGCCGTCGTCGCCGACACGCTCTCGTTCATTGATGAGTTCGAAGCAGAGCACGCCACTGCAACCGTCGCCGCAAAGTTGCCGCCACCGCCACGTGAAGCAGACAGCGCGCGTCCCACTGTCGTGGCGGCGACCAAGACATTGTTGCCAGATTCCACCCGCACGCGTCAGAAGCAAGAGATGGAATATCTGCGCGTTAAAGTGGTGGAGCTACAAGCACAACTGGCAGAGCTGAACGACAGCACTAGTGCGTCGTGCAATGGCCATCCAGACGTGGACGAACATGACTCGGATAGACTCGCGAACGCGTGGAAGGCGATCGCCGAACGACAGCACGAAGCTCGGCTGCGCGCACAGGTGGAGAACGTGAAGCTGAGAGAGATGCTGGAGGCGCAGATCAAAGTGGTGACCATGCTGGAGCGCGTGCTGCGCAAGCGGCTGCCGCACGTGGAGGTGCGTTGGCATTTTTTTTTTTCGTGCGTGCTGTGGGTGGGTGGGCGTGAGAATGAACTGGATGACATATTGCGTTTGGCATTGCTGTAGATGATGCCGTCAGTGTACGGAGATCGCTTCAAGCGCTCGTGTCCAGATGCATCTGCTGTTCGCAAGCATGTGCCGATCGAGTTGGACGATCTTATCGACGGCCTCGATGCATACTACGCGTCAGTCGACCAGGTGCTCATCGACAATGGTTTGGTGACGAAGACAGAGCCATATCAGAGCTTCGAAATACGAGACGGCAGTGATTGTGAAGGGACGATTGCCGAGTTTGCGGAATGCAAGGTCGTGCCGTTTGATTATCGGACGACGACAAGCGCGATGTGGCGCTACATCATGCACGAGTGTGCCCAATCACGAAGTTCATTCTGTCATGCAAGTCTTTGCCATACTGGAGGGTGCTGGATTCAATCAGCTGACTTGCTGGCGCTTGCTTGTGTTCTTGGCTAGGGCACCGAAGAAACCGATGATACGATTGGCGTTCACATGGATTTGGAACTAGCCGAGACGCGCATGCGTGCTCGTTTTCGCGGCATATATGCCGTCCGCCGATATACGGAAGAGAATCGCGTGGTGTACGTGTGGCAGATGGTAATAGCGCCGGTGCAGTTCTCTGCGGGTCCCACGCGTGGGTTGTTGCTTCGCGACAGCGGCTGGGTGGTCGTGAAGAAGTCTGCAGAAGAGCTGACGAGAGAAGCATCCACTGTCATCCTATCATGCTTTCACATCAATCCTATGCTCGAGGATGGCGTCGAATCTGGTGCTCCGTCGACAGTTGGTGCGCTCACCGAGTTCGTGACACGGACCTTGGGAAACTTGGTCAACGTCGGCGATCGGGTTCTGGAGAATTTTTTGATGGAAGAATCGCTGCGACGGTGAGATCAGACGGATTGTTTCTACTACGTAACACGGATTGATGGGCGGTAATGATTGCGATAGACCTTTAAGTCTCGACCTCCACAGTTGAATGGTGATACCAGCCTGCCAAACCACCATCGCAAACGTTTTGTCGTGCTTGTTATTATGCGGCACCTCCTGACTAACATTTTCAACGAAGTAATTTGATGGTATTCAAAGACGTACCAGGTAACGGAAGGCATAGGTGATGATGCCATCATCACTCTAGTATTCGTCATGTGGGGTCATCTACATCCGATAGAGGTTTACGCGGATACCTCTCTGAGTCGCATTACCTCGAGCGACTTAATCGTTAAGTACAGCCGAGCCAAGAGCCCAATGATAGCACAGAAGCCTACGTGCGCGCCAGAAATTCATGCCCTAAATTTGTGTTCGACCGCCGCTTCATCCTGTCTTTCATTCTTCCTCTTACCACGTCTTCCAGAAGCACACGGGCAACGTGCATCTCCTCCAACTAGCCCCGCCAGCGTCATGCACCGCGCCACCCCGACATTCATATCGCCACTGCTTCAGCGTGCACTATGGTTACTCATCATGACCTACTTGTTGCTCAACGCAGTCTTCTTGCTGACCTTGGCTGTCGCGTATTTCTCCTTCCTCAAGAGCACGTCATTGCTTAGCTTCCTCGCGGTCAACTTTTTGTTCTCTGAATCGCAACGCTTCCTGGATTGCCATCACAACATGATCGGCGGCGCATACTGTGTCCTGTCAGTGCCGTTTATCAATGCAGCCGGTCGAATGGCGTGGAATTCATTACATCGATGCCAGCTTGTATTCGGCTCCAAGAGCACGAGCATACATCCGGCAACTGTGCCAATTGCACGCATCGTCCCGTCAGCTGCTCAGCCATCATCGAGCAACAGCGATTTCCGAGACGTCACGTACCAAGTTGCTGCACGGCAGGTCCATCGACCATCAACCGCTATCGCTAATTTTCACGTGGGGAACCATTCTACAAGGTTGCCTGTTGGCTCGCTATTGGAAGTTCTTCAGGGACCAGCAGTGGCCAACAGACACGCCCGAGATGTACGACCGCGAGCTACGGCAGCTGTTAATCGTGTCAGCGAGCAACTTTGTCTTCAGTGCATTCCCCTTTGTTGCATCCGGTATTGTGGTGCACGATATCTGTCTGGCTCTTGACCGAGAAAGAAATATGCGCGATGTTGCAGCCACGAAGGGAACACCAGTCATTGCCAGGAATGGAGATAGCCGAAAAGCTGGGGACTTGGCTGAACATGCTATGACCAGACGCCAACCGGAACACATCAATCGCAACCATCAGGTTGCACGGCAGTCACTGTTCGCGCGGGCAAGCGACAATTACCGCGACGTACATTTTGCCGGCATGATGGTGTTTGGGGTGCTAGTCTTGATTATCTCCATCGGATCGACAGGAATGCTGTGGCCACTGACGGACTCGGACGTGCCATGCCTCAATCAGCTCTATCCTTGGTTCACGTCTACCGTTTCTTGTGTTGGCCGGCGAGTTAGCTGCGTAGACTTGCAAATCACGGGAACCGAGCACGATATGGCGGCTGTGCTGAAGCGCTTTAGCCCGTTCTTATTAGCAAGTCTCGCCATTGTCGACTACCCGGCGCTAACGATGCCAGGTACTATCCAACGGTTCACTCAGCTGGCCACTCTCGGATTTACGAATTCTACGGTCGTACGATGGAACCAAAGTGCAGCGGTGACAGATCCGTACTTTCCAGAACTGCAAACACTGGCGCTGTACGATGTCCGCATGCAATGCGTACCTACAGGCTTCACGGCACAGTCGCTTCCGAAGTCTTTCGAGTGGATGTATATCGAGATCACGAACGTGGATTCGTTCATTGACCAAGTGGGTGGCGCATGGCAGCAAATGGTGTACTTCTATTGCGTCGCGTGCGGGTTGCATGAGACTCCGCGTTCGATCGATAACATGACACAGTTGCGGTCACTCGTCCTCTATGACAACTTGATCAAATCGATGCCTGATAGTGCGTTCGAGCACAAGCCATGGTTGAATTACGTGCAATTGGCTTCGAATCCGATGGAAACACTGCCATCGGCCGGGTGGAAGTTATTTGGACAGCTGCAATGGCTCGATATGCAGCTGACCAACCTCACTGAGGTCCCGAAGTCCGCGGCGGCGATCGCTAACCCAAACCTGGTGATGTGGGCAAACGGAACGCCCTTGTGTGCTTCAAATGTTACGAAAGCTGTGTGGTTATCGTGCGAATGGCATCCAGAGGGGTGGTGAGCTCTAGCTTTGCAGTGAACATTCAAGTCACCAGTTTGATTAACGGTGAGCTGGACATATATATAGCTTGTTATATATGTAATATATTCTGTACATGTTGAGGTGACCAACAAGTATATTTTATATTTATTTTCGCACCTTCTCCTGCACCGAATGAGCTTCCTTGACGAGAGCGAGGCCGTCGTGGCCGACACGCTGTCGTTCATCGACGCATTCGAAGCAGAACACGCTGCCTCAATCGCAGATACCACACAATCCACTGCATCATCTCCATCACCAGCAAGAGAACCAGGTACCTCTGTTCCCGCAGCACCGGCCAAGAAGACGTCTGTGAACCGGTCGCGCCATCGCCAAAAGCAAGAGCTCGAGTACTTGCGCGTCAAAGTGGTCGAGCTACGGGCTCAGCTGGCTGAGTTCAACCGAAGCGCAAGCGCAACGCCGAAAGACGACGCCGACGCTGGTGAGGACGATGCCGGTGCGGACGCAAGCAGCGTCGCTACCACGTGGAAGGCGATCGCTGAGCGTCAGCAGGAGGCGCGACTACGCGCCCAAGTGGAGAACGTCAAGCTGAGGGAGATGCTGGAGGCACAGATCAGGATGGCCAACATGCTGGAACGTGTTTTACGCAAGCGCACGCCACCGCTGGAGGTGAGTCCCTTGGACTCCGCTGAGTGTGGAGGATGGCGTCGTCATGGGGTTTTGTTACTTCCTGGTCGCAGATGACGCCTTCGGTGTATGGAGACCGCTACAAGCGCTTGTGTCCTGATGAGTCCGTTCGAAATGATGTGACAATCAACTTCGATGCGCTAGTTGGCAGCCTCGATGGGATTTACGCGTCGGTTGATCAAGTGTTTGCTGAAAATGGTTTGGCGGCGAACACCAAACCATTCCGAAACTCGGAAGCGAGGGACGCCAGTGACACTGATGGCATGTTTATTGAGTTCATGGAGTGCAAAGTGGTGCCGTTTGATCATCGTGCAACAACCGCTGCGATCTGGCGGTACATCCAACATGAATTTGCCCAGTCGAGAAGTGCATTCCATGGTGTATAAGTGTCGTTGGTAGTTTGATCAATGCGAGCTAGGAGCCGCTTGCTGACTCAATTTGGGATTCCAGGGTGCTGAAGAGACTGAGGACACGATTACGATGCACATCGGCGTCGAACTGGAAGAGATGCGCATGCAAGGGCGTTTCCAGGGCAAGTATGCCGTGCGACGATACCTTGAGGAAGACCGAACGGTGTACGTGTGGCGGATGGTGATCACACCTGTGCACTTCTCTGCTGGTCCCACGCGCGGGTTGCTACTACATCACAAAGGCTGGATGGTCGTCAAAAAGCCAGCCGAAGACATGGACAACGTGAAGTCTACAGCTATTCAAGTGTGCGTTCAGATTCATCCAGTCCTTGAGGATGACCACGATTCTGGTGTTCCGTCGACGGTGGGTGTACTCACAGAGTTCGTGATTCATTCCATCGATGGCACCGCCAACATGTCCAACCAAATGATGGAGAATTTCTTGCTTGAAGAAGCTGTGCGGCGACGGGCTTGAACTCGATGAAAAGACACCACAGTTCTCTGCATCAACACGAGACTATAATTCAACGTTGTTTTGTTGTTTCGTTTGGGTCTGAAGCTTTCTTAGGCAGGCCAGGCTAAAATGCCCCCCACCCCGCCCCCCCTCACACACACGTTGACCATTTTGACGGTGACAACTCATCAAGAAGTGAGCGATATCCTCAAGGAGTTAGGTCAACTGCGAATCCGTACGTGATTCCTGACATAATCTCCGCCCTCCAATTATCCCGACACACCAGCAAGTCTTCATGACAGCCAATAAACATGGAATCACAATGAAATCAAAACTGTGGTCTCACCAACATCCTCGCTTGCTCTACCTCAGCTTTCACAGTCGTAATGCCTCGCGGATTGCTGTCATCACACGATCGGCATCCTCCACGTGCGGGTAGTGTCCGCCTTCCTCCAACACCGCCACACTCGCGTTGGGCACTTGGCTCTTGATCCATTGCACCTCGCCGTCGAACGACGGATAGTCGGCGTCTCGGCGTCCCATGACAACCAAGACCGGCACGCTGGGTTGCGCGGCCGGAAGCTCCCCCATGGCTTGTGACACGTTTCGCTTGGACGCGCGCACGTATTTGCCGATGAACGTGACGTTCTTGCTGTGCGCGCCCAAGTGCTGCTGCAGTGTGGTGAGCTCAGCGTTGAAGTCGCTGGGATGCACACCTGGGAAGAGCGTCTTGTAGTAGCTGATCCACATGGCTCGTCCCCACAAGCGGTTGAAGAGCAAGTGCGAGATGGGACGGAACCACTTGTCGTTGGGCAGGTCGCGCAAGATGGGGCCGAGCAGCACGATGCCAACGATTGGCAGCGCGACGGCTTGCTTGGCGGCTTCGACGGCTGCGAGCACCATGGACCCCGCGCTGAGCGAGTTGCCACAGGAGGACGAATCGGCTGGCGGGGTCTTTCGTGCGGCACTCTTGCATGAGTTGCACGACGTCTGCGGCGAGCGCCTCGGGGCTGTACGGCGAGTACTTGACGCCGGCGTCGACGGGGAACTCGGTCGAGTCGCCGCATCCACGCAGGTCACCGACAAGCACGCGCAGGCCGAGTTGGCTGTGAAGCTTGGGCGCGAGGAAGCGGTATTGTCTGCGCAGATCTCCAATGCCTGGCAGACAGATGGCGATGGTGGGCGTGGCCGTGGCATTGGCAGGCGCTCCCGAGTCCTCGAAGAACATGTGGCTGTTGGCATTGCGTAGCACGTAGTCGGTGCCCTGCGGGAAGATGCGTGGAATGGCAGGAGCGATGGCGCTGGGCATTGTGCGTTGGTGGGTTGCTTTGGTAGGCAAAGTTGGTTTGTCGTTGCTTGTGGCTTTCGATGACGGTTGAGGAGTGGCTGAGCAGAGGCGGAACACGTTCGAGGTTGTTGTGAGATGGTCGCGTCGTTTCGATTGCGGGTTGGCCGGTGATTGTCAGCGCAGAGTGATGGTGATTTTGCGTGAACGTCGCCAAATTGGAGCCATCTGACGAAGTAAGGCTATGAAGTAACCATTCTTGCGAACGTGCTTGGCCTCTGTGATGAACGCTGTGGTGCGGCTCAGACACAAGGGGAAAGCGGTGTGTGTGGTGAAGAAGTACGTGACTGGACGAGGAACAGTGACGACTCTGGTACCTGTAATGTCGGACGCACCGCACAACGTTTTCGACATCAGCAACAATGACGATCACGAGATCAAGGCTATTGCGCGACGAATGGATGGCACAAGCCTCTGTTTCTGCTCTAGGCGATTGAGAATTACAATTCCGCTTCAACCAACCCACCATGATTTTGCAATTGGTTGTTTTGCAATCTCTATCGCAATTATACTAAGTCAAACGTTATTGTGATGGATGACAAAGCCACTTGCTGCCACTAGGTATATATCATGATGGGGCCATCGTGGCTTGTCWAGCCGTCGCAGACAAGAGCAACGTGATGGCTCTCAAGGGCCCTCGTGATCGCACGGCTTGTACTAGCGGGCCCACGCAGTGCTGTCGAGTCGCTGCCTCTTCATTTGTCGCAACAAATCGCGATTGATCTCGGTCGACGTCAGCAACTCCGAATCCTGAGCTGGCTGGCGTTTGCCTTCAGCTGCCACATCCGCAGTCTTCTCAGTTGGCGCGGTCGACAGCATTGCGTGAACCTCGTGACACGGGAGAACGTTCAGGATTGTCGCAATGACGCACGGATTCTCACCAAACACAGCCCGCAGTTTGCGCAGAGCACCCTCGATCGGTGGATCGGATCCACTGGATCCAGCTTGAACACGGTCAACAAAGGGTCCTGCGGAGCGGCGTGCTCCGCAGGACCCTTTGCCAGCACTAACGTTGAGCGCTTTGGTTTGAACTAGCTTCCAGTGCGACGAACTACGGTGGATGCGTTCGACATCATGCTTGAAGTCAGCTGCCGGGTACTGGACTGAGTTGCAGCTACAACAACGCTCAAGACGACATCGAACGATGGATACCTCCGAGTACTTTTGCCGCAGTATCGTATTGGTCTGATGGCTGGGTTCAATAAGGATGGCTGTTTCCATGTGTGTTGTGATGTGCGTTGGCTGGCGTCGTCAACTGCGTTGTGATAATTCTCCATTTGCATCGTCCACTGCAATCACTCCAGTCGCGCGCGCCGATACGCGTCAACATGCCTTTCGTAGTGTAAAACGGCAGACACGTCATTTTATTGCGAACGGAGATTGCCCCGCAGGCTGATTGTAAATTTACACCGACGCAAAAAGATACGGCCTGTGACGAATAGCGAGTCGCGAATACGATTGATGTCGTGATCTCGCGAACATCATGAATGCGATCACCCGACCCTGCCGGTATATGAGGGATAGCCACTGCACCTGCACACCCTCACCTACTCGCTGAATCTCTCGCTCGTCCTTGTTGGCAAGACTCCCACATCAGTATTCCTTTTGCCAACAAGTGCACAATTTCACCGCCAATGCTCGCCAACTGCCGCGTCTCCCCACGTGCGACCGTGCGCGTCGCCGTGGCTGCGTCACCCGCATCCCAATCAAGACCACGTGCGACCGAGCGTCTGCTGACCACGGGCATCACATCACCTGACATTCTTCCCCCGAGCGCAACATGGGTCCATTGATGTGTCGTCCTTTGATGCGTCGGTCTTGGTTGTCATGGGACGCCGAGACGCCGACTATCCGTCGTTCGACGGCGAGGTGCAATGGATCAAGAGCCAAGTGCCCAACGCGAGTGTGGCGGTGTTGGAGGAAGGCGGACACTACCCGCACGTGGAGGATGCCGATCGTGTGATGACAGCAATCCGCGAGGCGTTACGACTGTGAGCAAGCGAGGATATTGTTGAGACCACAGTTTTGAGCTCTGAGAAATTGTGATTGAATTGTAGAGTGCGATTGGCAAACGATTACGAGCACATCGTGTTGCTATAATGATATGGTATGTATGAAGGAATTATCTTTTGCATGTCTGGACAACGGTTGGTATCGGCTTCACGCTCCAGAATCCTCTCAAAGACGATCTGGTGGTATGGGCCTTGGTGGAAAGTGCGCTGAACACGTTGACAGTGAATTATGAGCAATTTTCAGCACCACTCATGGTTACCACCCTTCTGGATGCCAATCGCAAGACATCCACGGAGGTGGTGACTCACTTGCCTTCGCAACGCACAGTGGTGTGCCGCTCGCCCACACCAGCACGTTCCGGTTCGCAATCTCGACCGCTCTCTTAGGAATCTCCTTGATGTTCGTCAACTGCAGATCCAACCACTGCAATTGACCGAATAGCTCCCACCCCGCTGACGGCAACGTCTGCAACGGATTCACAGCCAACTGCACGAAATTCAGCCATGGTTTGTGATCGAATACGCTGTCGGGAATCATCTGGATCGAGTTGTTCGACAGCACCAGAGACCGCAGTTGCGTCATGTTGTTGATCACCCGCAGCGTCTCGTGCAGTTCGCACGCAACGCAGTAGAAGTACACGGTTTGGTTCCACACGTCACCGACTTGGTCGATGAATGAGTCTGCATTCGCAATCTCGATATACATCCACTCGAACGACTGTGGTAGCGGCTGTGTTGTGAAGCCCGATGGTGAGTTTTGGAAGTGGACATCGTAGAGCGCCAGTGTTTGCATTTCCGGAAAGTATGGATCGGTGACCGCTGCACTCTGGTTCCATTGCAGCACCGTTGCGTTCGTGATTCCGAGAGTTGCTAGCTGATCGAAGCGGTGAATTGTGCTTGGCATGAACAGGGCTGGGCAGTCGGCAACGACCAGACTCGCCAGCAAAAACGGGCTGACTCGCTCCAGCACCGCTGACATCTCGTGTTCTGAACCGGTGATTTGTAGACTTACGCAGCTCACACGGCGACCGACACAGGACACAGTTGAAGTAAACCAGGGATACAGCTGACCGAGACACAACGCATCCGAGTCCGTGAGTGGCCATAGCTGTCCGGTCGATCCAACAGACACGATCAGGATGAGGACTCCAAATGCCGCTGTGCAAGTGAAATGCACCGTTTGGTAGTTGCGCTTGACCCACGCGCGCAGTGTTCTCTGTGATGCCAGGTACTCAGAAGTGACTTGCTCTTCAATCACCTTCCCGTCGGCCATGTTACCAACTTTGCGGTTGGTCCCGCTCTTGATCGCTACACTTCTGGAAGCAGTGCTTTCTTCGTCAAGCTCTGAGCAGATCTCACGGACAACCCCTCCCGACGTCACAAATGGGAAGGCACTAAACACGAAATTGCTCGTCGATACGACCAGCAGCTGTCGCAACTCGCGGTCATAGATCTCGGGTACGTCATTTGGCCACGTCTGGTCCTGAAAGAACGTCCAGTATCGAGCCAGCAGACAGCCCTGAAGCACCGTGCCCCACGTGGAACCCAGCAACGTACCAGCCAGTAGCGTGAGTAAACGCGCCATTCGAACATCGTGTCGGCGGGTAGTGGATGAGTGGCGATGACCAGCAGTGAAGGAAGATCATCGCGCCGTAGAGTTGGTTGATGCTGGGGTTGCTGATGTATTTGCTGGAACGGTGGCCCTGCATGGTCTGGAGTAGTAGCACTATGATCTCCGCTGTTCGGGCGAAGACGCTGAAGTGTGCACCATCAACTGACGTCGCGGCCTGCATGGTGTTGATCCATGAACCGACAGATGACAGTCGCTGAAGTGGGTGAGCGCCAGCTTTGCGAGTGGTACTAGCTGTGGAACAAATGATGTTGGCAACAGCCTCTCTGTGAGCCATCGCACTGTCGTCCCGCGACGGTTGTAGTGGATGACATTGCGTTCGACCGGAGCCGAAGGCAAGCTGGCGACGACGCCATGAGTGCCACATCAAGCGAGCGGCGGCATGCACAAAGGGCACGGACAGCAAGCTGTACGCAGCTCCAATCACGATGTGATGGCGATCCAAGAAAACCTGTGACTTGGAGAACAAGAAGTTGACCGCGAGGAAGCTGAGCAGCGAGGTCTTCGTGAGGAAGGAGAAATACGCGATTGCCAAGGCCAGCAAGAAGACTATGTTGAGCAGAAGATAGGCCATAACGAGCAGCCAAAGCACACGCAGAAGCATTGGAGAGATTGTTGGGGGCCTCATCATCTTGATGGTTGGTTGAGAGACCCGAAGAGTGCAAATCGGCAAATGCAACCAGGTCCAGAACAAGATGTGGAGGTCGCCGTACTATCCTCAGGATAGATATTTCCTGATCATCTTTCCAAAATTGAGCCTTGGATACTTTTCTGATCAACGGTACGTGCGTGTGCGAACCTGAACGTGAGGAACGACATGAGCACCGCATTGGGTAGCACGCGGTGTTGGCCTTCGCAACCGATAATTGCCGCGATGGAATGCTGCATCGGAGCATGCCACACACATCAAGCTGCACCGACACAATTACAATTACAATTTCACCACCACATCCATGGCCTGCGGTGTTTGTTTCCTCAGCTGCAAAAGCTTTTGTCAGAAAACCTCTCGAGGGATGAAGCTACTGTTACTAGGTGCACTTCACTGATCATGCAAGTGGCTAGTGAAGCGCCTTACATCATGGAATTGTCCCATCAATTCTCAATCGCCTAGAGCAGAAACAGAGGCTTGTGCCATCCATTCGTCGCGCAATAGCCTTGATTAGGGCTCTGAAGCAGCAATAGCTATGAAGTGTTGAAACAGACGGAGCCATGTGCAAGCCATGACCAAGCCACAAATGGTGGATTGCTGCATAGACACGAATCACCTACCATCTTTGACCCACCCCCCATCAGCCGTGCAAGTGTTTCCCAGGCAGGGGTGTTCGTCTGACTGGAAATTGGAAAGTGTATTGGTGTGAGTCATGCACAGTTCCTATCCTTCCGCTGGGCTAAGTCTGTGTGCTCAGTGTTACTTGCGTTCTAGAACTTACCATCTTGCTCGAGAAGCTCCGCTCGCTCCGTTCTGGAAAGTTCCCTGTGTAGCCTTGGAAACATCGGTGTACGATGCCTCGTCCATATCGAGGTGATTGTGATGTCGTCAGTGCCATGCCAACAAGGGGTAGGTGAACCCTGCGATGGTTTGTTGAGTTGTTGTGGTCTAAATAGATCCAATATTTTCCTCCCACTGTTTCAGAAACGTACTATGGCGAGGGTCGTCGCCGTGAGCGTGGTGACAAACCTGGCAAGAAGAATTGGAAACCGAAGAGTGGAAACCACTGCCGTGGAATGGTCGCAAAGGCCACAAGCCTGCAGCACCTAAAGAAGCGTGCCACAATTGCGCACTCCTGGGCCATTGGGCGTGCCTCTTGCTTCCCTCCTGATGGTTTTGGTGGCAAACGCCGTCCATTGTGGTTGCGTTGAAACAAAATGCCGTGCTTCCCATCCAGTAGCAACGCTGCAATGAGCTGGTCGAACGATGCATACGTCGATACGGCATGGACAAGATGCGTTCAGCAGGGTTGAACGTCGTCAAAGTCTTCTCAAGCTTCTCTGAGACATATAATGTCTTCCCATACCACGACAACTCACTGGCAATGCTGTAGAGCTTCGTTGCGTACTCTGTCACGGTCTTGAAGTTGTAGAAGCAGAGCTTGTTCCACTCGTTGTTCAACGAAGGCAGCAGAGCCTGTTGCCTGTCTGTGTCGAAGCGTATCTTGAGACTTGTCCAAATAACGGAAGGGTTTGACTCTTCCAAGTAATTGAACTTCAGATCCTTGTGCAGGTGCTTCAGGAGCAAGCCGACGGTTCTGGCAGCATTCTTGCGCTTCATCTCGTCTCGTGCGGAACCATCGGTCGGTACGACGACGGTTGGCTCAATCGTGCTTGCTAAACCGTTAGCGCACAAGTAATTCTTCGCTTCGAGCGCCCAAACTATGTAGTTTGTTGCTCCAACCTCTAGAGCTGGAAACGTGAGTTTTGCCAAGGCAGACATGATGGGAAAAGGAACAGAAACGCTGAGAGTTTGGGGCTACGCTACAAGTGGGACACTTCGCAGGGCGTGCTTTGCGCTTCTTCTCTTTGGCTTCTTCCTTGAGTTACTGGACTTCCTCGTCCTTTAAGCGCAGAATCTCCAATAAGCCGTCGTTGACGATCTTTCGTTGTAAAGTCCGAGTGGAAAGGGACTTCGGCGCTGGCGGCTCGACTTGGGCCGTTTGGGCTGGACAAGTTGAATCACAGGTCCACCAGGCTTGCGGTTGAGCACTCGGCGGGCTTTCGGTAAAGTCTTGGCACTTGACTTGGTCGTGCGTGCCATACAATGCCGAAATGGAAACTCAGCACGAACTTGATCGACAGGCTATCGATCCGTAGCAACTATTTGCAGGCGGTCTTCAACTCGACAGGCAGCCCGAAGAGTGCGAGCGCCTAGCAAGATTTCTACCAGGGGGGATGTGATCACCACCAGGGGCTGAGCTCAGGTCCGAATCCACACGCAAACTGAATGAGCACGAAGTGGGTGGACAATACTAACCCTCAAGTGAGGGCATTTCTTGCTGAGTAGGATCGCAGGCAACGGGTCGAGTTGCGCGGAGGTCGGAGCACCTCGCGGAGTTGAGCAGCGATTCGGCCGATGGACGGTGGCGCGTTCGTGCAGTGGATTGGCGGCCGGTTGGTTTTCGTAGTGCTCCGTTGGCTTGGAGCAGCGGTTCAGTGTCTCAGTGGATGGCTCACGCAGCGGGACGAGCTGGGCGAGCGAGCTGGGACAGCGGTTGGTTCGGCTTGACGTGGCTTGGCGAGGCTTGGCACAGCAGAAGACTTAGTGCTGATAACGTGAAGTGGCTGCACGCTGCTCTGCAGGAGACATGGTACGGAGGAGGTGTTTCACCGGCGCCTCCCCCAACGCCTTGCCCATGCGCATGAGCGCGGACCATTCCCCTGCCGAGAGGTGGGGGAAATTGTCGTGGACAATGGAGACCGGTGGGGTCTCCACCACTTGAGGTGCCGCCGACCGTGGCGGCACAGATGGCGATGGCGTTGCCATGGCGCAACGCAAAGAAAGAGTCGTTGGAAGGACGCCAAAGTGCTACCAAGTGTAACGGGACTATTGATCCCGTCACCACAGCGTACACGCTGTGCGCAGTCCAGGAAGCTTGCTTGAGCGAGGTTGGTCTCGCTCACTCGTGCTGACGTCCCGCTGACGTCAGGGCCTGTGTGGTTGGAGGGAAAACCAGAACTGAATATATTGCAGGGTCCTTATATCCTACTAAGAAATATACCAAAACTTATGTCCTACGTGTGTAATATTTAGACCTAAGCCTACTGAAGGACCCCATTGACTGATAATGATCCGCATTTCAGCCAATCATGTGATGGGACCAATTTGCCCATTACAAAATCCATGCACAAGTTCATAGGGCGACAGCGCGGTTCCAGCGGACGGCCAAAAACGAATCAGATCACCACCCGCATATAAAACAGCACGTCCCCAGCCCGACGAGGGCAGATTGGATCGCAACAGCAACGGTCGCGCTATCATCTGAATCGGCTTCACGAAATTCTCCGCGTTCGCGTTGTGTGCGTAAGGAACTGACGATTCAAAGGTCGGTCCGGTTGATGCACAGTACTCAGTGAAGGACTGGGAGGAGCTCTCGGACGCATTTTCCACGCGAACAGTTTTTATCGGATGATCAGGAAATTGGGTCTTCAAGTGAATCATACCTGTCAGCAGCTTTGGCATTACCTCATTCCTCGTTGCGAAGTAGTGGAACTGTCTAATAGCGCGCTGAGGAGTCTTTCACAACCATGAATAGTTGAAAGTCACGATGGTGGCGATATTGGACCACAGACATCGCTCACGAGCAGTTCCAGGATGCCACGAGACTTAACCTTCTCCCCAGAAAAGGTCTGCTTTGGAAGTCTTCTGCAGCATATCCCTACCGGGATGGGCGAGGCGTTCATCCATAAAAGCGTGTTTGCTCTCTGACGATTCTTTCATTGCCGTATCTCCACCATCCGCACAGAACGAAGTTCCGCAGGCTGAGGTGGGCGAGATATGCGTGAAATACAGACCGTGGCCATTGTCAGAACAAACTTAACGCGACCTTTGCGATCAAGGAGGCGTAGGCATTCAGCTCCGTCTTCTTTCGTTCCCGTATGGACATGATATGAATTCTTTTGCAAGTCTGCGTAACTAAGGAGGTTGCGCGACGAGGTTGGAGCGTAGATTGCATCGGCAATGTCGACAACAGCGCCGTTTGGCAGCGATACTTGTGCCCATCTTGTTCCCCGAGCAATTTGTGTTGCACCACCAACTGTCGTGATATTACTTGGGGATTGCGACGCTTCCAGGTGAACGAAGAATCGCTTGTCGATCAGGATGACGTGCGTCGTCGCGCTATTAATCAAGCAATAAATGTTGTCACTGTCAACGGCGATGCTGTGTTTCTCCACACAATGCGACTTGACGTCCCTGTCGTCAGCGAAATCGGTCATGAACGTTGTCTTCTTCACAGGTGCTGCTTTCATGTCTGTTTGTTAGCGTCGTCGCGTTTGTCCTTCTTGCAATCTTGGTACCGCTTGCAGTGGAACTCTGACGTGCGGCACTTGTTCTCAATTTCATCGAGCATGAAATTGAGCATCTGAAGAAGGACGTTGTCACGCTGGACACGTCCACGTATAGTGGCTCGCCGAAGGAGCCACTCCTGCGATGGTTCGTCGAAATTGAGTCGGCCATCGCTGCGCGGGGGCTCACGGAACCCGCGCTGCAAGTTGCCTACGGCATGTCCAGACTGTCTGGACGTGCCCGTTTATGGGCGTATGGAAAACGCTTGTCCGATCCAAGCGTTTTCTCCGGCTTGCTGGAGTTCAAGTCTGAACTCCAGCTCGCGTTCGAGCCACCCGAGAATGAATTCCGGGTTCGCATTGAGTTCCTTCGCCTGTGGCAAGGAACTTTGGACCTGCATGCATACGTGCAGCGGGTCAGGTACGTGCTGTCCACCATCGTGACAGCACCGGTGGATGCCACGACACAGCTCGCTGTGTTCATGGCAGGTCTGAAGGATGGTCCGGTCAAGACCACCCTCTTCCGGAAGCCCCAGAAGACCCAGCTTCGCTTGATGATGCCATCAATGCGGCGCTCCGTGAGAAATTTGGACTGAAGCAGTCCAACTTCAAGGGCTTCGGTGAGGCTCCAGCACCCTCGAGTGGTCCGGCGCCAATGGACATCGACGCGATGACTCCGGGTCATCGCGATGAGAGACCTCGTCAGGACCTCTCCAAGGTCCAATGCTTCCGATGCCAGCGCCTTGGGCATCTGGCATCCAAGTGTCGAGCACCGGCCCCCAGCGGCGGTGCTCCACGCGCTTCTGGCAATGGTGYTGGCCAGAAGCGCAATCCAAAAAAGCGACTCCAGTCAGTAG